>NMRA01000020.1:1402815-1433188 GCA_002633005.1 Phoronis australis | reverse complement strand
CCCCCCCCCCACCCAGTATCTGGGATTTCAGCCCATAAACACATAACAAATATCGCATTAGAAGAATCTAAAACAATCTAAAAAACTTCCATTACATAACTTGCCGAATAATCGTGAATTTCCCAATTTCAAAAACAAGAAGAAGAACTACATATGAGCAGCAAATAACAAGTTAAGACGTATTTTACTACATTCTATTGAGCATAAATTGTTGAAAATCTGATTTTTACTTAGAACTTACACAGGCAAATTAGAAACAGATCTTACACTGAAATATGGCTCCATTTTCCATCTTGATACGCTCGAGTCTCATTCTCAAAGACCTCTTCCACAACGAAGCTTCAATACACAACTAGGATTTTCCAGAAAGCTGTGTTAACTAATCTATGAATCTTACATCGGATACATCAGTTAGCTGATTTGGTTTTGTTCATTAACAAGTTCTACAGTCAAGAACCAGCGAGAATCTTGCCAAACCGGTAAACCTCGTGAAGGAATCTCCCAGAGAAATGAACAAATTGAGACTATGCTGAAGTCACGTCCACCTCATCTGTTGCAAGGCGAAAAACTGAGAGGTATTCCGACCTCAGAAAAACAGTATTATCTTTTCACTAGCTGCTGCTGCTGCTGCTGTGCTATATATAGATGTAAACACGCAAGCAATTCAGCTGAGCTAATAATAGTGTTAATGTGAAGCATCCAGAGAGTCCAGCCCTAATGTAATGCTGCTGTTTAAAAATATCGCAAGTCAACTTCAAAACATGTTTCTCAACTCTAATGACAAAAATATTGAGCTGAATGGAGGGAGGTTGACAGCAAGCATGTTCATGTAAAAATAGACTGATTTCGCTGCTTCCGCAATAACATCAAGTACCATTAGTTTCATGTATATTCCGGCATGAGGTAAGAATTCCTTCTATAAAATCAACTAAATTGCCAAATTGTAAATTGAAAAAATGAATCAGATTTTCATTTCTGGTATTATTTTCCAGAGGATTTTACTATAATTGTTTTAAACCACCCAGGGTCTTCCTTTAACGCGAGAATTCTTCGCACAAATCAAAAAACCAGAAACTCATTTGAAAGTCACGAAGAGACAGGGAAAGTTGCTTGTTGCCACATACAGTCCCATCTTTGAGAGCCACGAAAAAGGTGGCACTTGAAGTGACATGATTACGGGTGAGAATTTTTTTCTGAGTTCAGTTCCTGTGTGGAAACTAATCTAAAACTCTTGTGCCTCTGCCAAACCCTTTACTGATCCCAGTAGCTATAGGCCAGAGTATTTTAATGGTCTGGTAACACTCACCGGCCTTGATTTCAGCAAATGTCTGGCAGACCACGGCGAGAATTGGCGATCTTTAATATAGTCAGAAAACACAACAGATTTTATTGTTTCATAGCTCTGGTCAAAGCTAATAACTTCAAAAAGTTTATCCCATTTAGTAAAAATCCCAATAACGGCTGTACAAACGACGATATAGACGATCATAACCCTTTAATATTATCCAACAGTTTTTAACACAGCGAATAGCCATTTTCCAATATAGTGGGTACATCATGAAACACATCACGTCACTAGATGGCGACAGGGTTGTTGGTTAACACCATTCAGTATTCTTTTATGGATTTAAAGCAGTGGAATACATTTCAGCATTTTTAACAGACTCTTTGCGACCATTATGTCACCACTGTTGGGTGGTAGGATATATAAACAGTTCGGGCAAAAATCAATCCAACATCACATAATGTTGCTTGTGACAGTTGCGATGCCCAAGTAAATCAAAATAGTTGTACTGATTGCTAAAGAACAATAGAAAGATGAAAGAAATCAGCAGTATTGTGTAAATGTCAGTATGCTCAACACATATCTACAGTAAAAAAATCAATTAGGGACAAAAATAATTGCTAAAATTGTCACATTTTTATTTTTCAGTGGCTACCCATGTCGTTACAAATGCCCAAAATATGAACTAGAAGGATACTAAACCCACCTATTTATAGATAATTTCATCCAATCCTTGTTCAGTCACATTATGGTCCGTGGTTGCTGGTCTTTTCACACACTTTTGCTGTGTAATCCAGTAAAAGCGTAGGTCACGTTTGCCTGTTTAGCACTTTGAAAGGAGTTTTCAAATTTTCCTCCAAACTTTTGAGGATTGTCCACGGTTACAAAGCATTATTGTGTTTCAGAGAATTGGATGGGAAAGTTGTTTATAGTATCTGTTAACACGCCAAAACTGGGTATGGTATCCTTTTAAGTTTGTATGGTAATAGCTATGCCATACAAACCATGCTAACAGCAAAGTACATTTTACTGAAAAGTTATTTTTGTTCAGATAGCAGACAAAATGAAATTTCACCTGTCTGCCATACTGTGTCCCAAACTGAAGAATTTTTTCCATATATTCCCCTTGCAAAGTTCATTTGCAAATGCGAATTCTAGTGAATGTTACGTGAACAGTACTGAGCGTGATTCTTTTTAATCCTGACATATTTCTTAACAGCTGTGAAGAAGGAACATTTCAAATATCTTAAGTTTGTGAATGTTTGTAGACAAAAGTGCAAGCAAAGGCAGCAATGTGGGAACTTTGATTTCTTCAAGGCCAAGTACATTTTGGAACAGGGGGGGTGACCCCTCCCATAAGTGACCTCAACTGCAGCACGAAGAGTCCATTGTTGAGATGGCATAAGATCCCACTCTAGTCGTCCTCTAACTCAGCTGTGGAAGTGCAACACAGGTCAGGTGTAGCTGACATTTTAAAAAGAAAATATTTTCACAGTCACTATGAGTGGCATGAAATGACCGATTAGATATACTTCACTAAACAAAGATGGATAAAGCGCACGACGTTGTCAACTTTGATCAGTGTAGGTGACAACATATAGATAATCATGCTTACCTTGTTTGCTTTGATTTTTTAAAAAGAAATAAGTGGGGCCACGCAGTTGATAGCATTGTTCACCGATGCTCAGGAAAATTGAGTAGAAATCATGCAGCTGTGTGACATGTACAATGGGTTTCATTTTGAATATCTGTCTGCCTCGGTCATTTCCACATTCAAGTCACCGACTTGGGCATTTTTATCATTTAAAATAGTATCAGGATGAACTTCAAAATATAATTCTCCATTCTGATTAGCTGCTAACACCTCACTTAACCAATGAAATCGCTGAAAGTTTGTCGGATGAAAAGCAAATATGTGATTATTTGACCAATAAGCTGTGAAGTCATATATTAAATCCACCAATGAGATCGGGTAAATAGCCAGTTATTTGAGTGACCTGTCGTTTAAATAGCAAAAACTGGCTTATTTGGCCGACTTGCAGGGAAAGTAGCATTGGCTGACACTTTCTTGTTCTTGGGCATACTTGTACTGAGAGCACTTCCCATTGGGACTCACCTCACATAAGCTTCCTGACAAAGAGATCACATTCTCTCAGGTGGCAATTCCAGCATATGATAACCGCATGTTGAATAAAACTGTAATTCAACTTAGGCTATAATTGTATTGACTTCAAACAGAAAGAAATATAATGTATTAAAGGAAATTATGAGTACATTTTGCATGTTTTCCAACTCCAAGACAAGAGCCCACCTAAGCCACCCATTCAGGTAACAAAAATATGGTCAATCATACGATTTCAAATTACAACATTGTCTAAAACCAAAAATGAGGGATCAAAACTTAACATCAGACAACGGCGGATCTAGGATGTCATAAGGGGGGGGCAACATTTTGTCTCGTAGAAAAATGTGCAAAGTGCAATTGTAGAGACGAGCAGGAAAATTTTGTTTTTGCCTCTGAAAACAAGTATTTCCTTGATTTCTGAAGTATAATCTGCCCTCGCCAGTATTACTTGGGCGAGGTGATTTAAAAATGGAAAATTCGTAAAATTGCAAGGATTCAAACTCACAACCTATTGATCAGAGCGTGCGTACTCTTCCATTGCGCCACAATGCTTCCAACTACAACACCGTGCTAAGAGACTCGTTTTCTCAGCGTTAGCGCGCAAACTTGCTTCTCTCCGTAATGTTTATTGCACGCTTTATATTTTGTGCAACCAGTTCGTAGCAGAAGTCGTGTTTAAAACAGTCTTCAGTTGTCCACAACAGACCAAATCCATTTTTCGTGTTGGCAGTAACCATGCACTTGCTTTGCAAATCATCTTGATTTTAATGCTTGACAAAGAGAGACTTACGATTTTCTTAATGAAACACTCGGGCTTCGATTAAATTTTACATCTTACCAGTAGCTTCTGTTTCTTTGTCACTCAACTTCCGTTTACTTTGAACAAGAGCTATGCAGAGTATTGAAATACGCCCACGAATGCACCGCAAACGGGATGCTTCTAGCAGGGCTTGGAATGACCAATGACAGAAAACGTGGAAACTTTTACGGCCCAAATCATGCGCGCTACCCAGCCTTGAAATGGTCCATATGAACTTTTCCCCGACATCAATAGCACGCATCTGCGTCCTTTTACCTCGTCCGTCCACTCCCAATCCACAATTTTTGGCTGCAGAGCCGTAGTATTTGTCGCCGCGATTTACAATAACACAAGACGCCATTGAAAATCCCACCACGCAATCCCAGGTGCCCCGGCAATGTTGACAATTTACGTTCCTCCGAAACATAAAGAGCAACTTCCGCTTTTCGAGGTGAACGTCGTCTGCAACGCCGCGGTAAGAGGAATTTGCGCGGAAATTTTATATCTAATCCGATTTTTTTTACACGGAAATATAATAAAATGTGCGGACAGAACATTTGAAAAAAGCGGAAATCCGCGTTTCCGCGGAAAATTCCAAGCCCTGTTCTAGGGTTGTTTGCTTCATAAAATGGCCACTAGATGGTGCAAAAATGTCCAATCAATGTCATTCCAAAACGTCAAATCCATCCGAAAACAGGAAAGTGTTATGGCTTTAGAAAGCTATTTATCGAATTTCATAAAAATCTGTTAAGAAACTTCAGAGAAACAAAGGAAAATGGAAAAAAATGAAATTGTCACTAGGCAGCACAGCATTCGTTGGATCCGCGTGAAAGTCGTCATTGTCGGTTGTTAGCTTCATATAAATACACTCACTAAATTTTATAAAGAACCTGCAGAGGGTTTAGGAGATACAGCTATGTGCGCAACACAAAACAAAACTACTACTAGGAGACCCCACAGTAGTCGAAGTTGCCATTGTCAACCATCCTCTTCACACAGAGAATGCCAACTTTAAAAATCATCCTTAGAATGGTTTGGTTGATAGAGAGGTGGACTCGAAAAACATTCGAAAAGAGCAAAAATGGCCAGTAGATGGTGCAACATACCTCGATTCCATCTGAAAACGAGAGGATGAAGCGTCATCTCACCGATAGATTCAAAGACTCCAAATTTTATAAAAAACTGTTGAAGATCTTTGAATATACAGAAGTAAACATAGAAAATTAAAATTGTCACTACGCAGCACATCGGTAGTCAGATCCATGTGAAAGTCACTGTCGTCCGTTGTCAACATCATATAAATACACTAGCTAAATTTAGTAAAAAATCCTGCAAACGATTTAGGAGATACAGCCATGGTCACAAAAAAATCCTCTAGGAGGCGCCACAGTAGTTGAAGTTGTAGCAAAATTGTCAGCCATCCTTTTCATATTAAGAAAAGTGATGCCAATTTTCAAAATCATCCTTAAAGCAGTTTCGTTGACAGAGGAGTGGATGCCAGAAAACAGACTCCAAAACAGTAAAAATGGCCACTAGGTGGCACAAAATACCTAGAATGCATCCGAAAACGGGAGGATAGCGACATCTCACCAATAGATGCCTATATTCCAAATTTTATGTAAATAGGTTGAGGACCTCTGAATGTACAAAGGTAAACGTAAAAAACTAAAATTACCACGAGGGAGCACACTGGTAGTTCCGATCTATGCAAAACACGCCACTGTCTGTTGTAAAAATCATATAAATGCACTTGGTAAGTTTAGTAAAGATCCTGCAAACGGTTCAGGAGATACAGCCAAGGGTGCAAAAAAAAAAAACTACCACTAGGAGGCGCCACAGAAGCCGAAGTCATTGGAAAATCATCGTCAGCCATGCTCTTGATGGTAAGAATATATATGCCAATTTTCACAATCATCCTTAGAACGGTTTGGTTGACAGAGGAGTGGACGCCAAAAAACAAGACTCGAAAAACAGTAAAAATGGCCACTAGGTGGTGCAAACTATGTCGAATCCATCCGAAAATGAGAGGATGGTTTCACCTCACCAATAGATGCCTATATGCCAAATTATATGAAAATACATTGAGGACTTCGGAAGATACAGAGGTAAGCGTAAAAAACTATAATTGCCACTAGGGAGCACACTGGTAGTTGGAGAGGTCCGAAATTCGTAGTCATCTGTTATGAGCTTCATAGGAACAAAACTGCCAAATCTCATCAAGATCCTGTGAGGGATTTAGGAGATACAGCTGCAGACGCTGGACAATGGACGCCCGGACAGACAGAGATGACAGCAATATGCGACCACATATAAATATGTGGGCGCATAAAAAAGTTTGGGCACATAAAAATGAAGTAATTTTTTGCATTGCACAATGCAGCAGTCGATGGAATGGGAGTGGTAGTGCGCAACGCTACTGCCAGTCACCTGGGATATCACATGCATATTGACTGGGAGCGGCATTAATTAGTCATAGTTACCATTACGATTGTGCCGGTTGTCTGAATCAGACACTTGAAATCAGGTCTGAGCCCCACACACACGCGCAAACTAAAACTCCACACATTGTAAAATCTTGCAAAACTCAATATTTCCACACACTTTTGCTGCTTTATTTTTTGGACCCCAACCCCCTCCCCTCCCACCCCCCACCCCATAAGTCCACCTACGGCACAATGCAAGCCAAACATACAAGTAAACCGAGCACTGAACATAACCACGAATCAATCTCCAAAATCACTGTATTTGAAAGCACCCTACAAAGGCAAGTCCTCCATTAAAATCATTAATATCTATTACGGGCCACAAGCAATCACTAACAGATGAATGTGATTTTCTTTCAGCAGGAAGAACCTCAGTCACTGCCCTCTAGTGAGAAACATTGCATGATACGCACAGTTCTAGAATTACCATCATTCCAGAACTTGATACTTCTCTGGCCTTACAAACAACCATTAATCAAATCAATTTATAAATAAAATTTGCCACAGCAGGGGAGATATATTAAATGGTTACTAATAAATTAACCGCAAACGGTAAGATGCTAAGCAAGCCTGTGCTTCAACTGAGTATTGATTTAAAGTATTTTTAACTCTGACCTCCTCAAGCATTGCAGGAGTTCAATGCATTTGACATATCGAGGAGGAATACGCTGGATGTCTTAATGCCAAGCCTGATCGATCAACCAAACAGCCTTGGACTGGCAAGCAGGAAATTAGCAGCGCCAGTTCACCAACTCAGTATGCCAAAAGAAAGCTTACTAATGAGGACAGGCTGCAATGCACACAAAATTCGTTCCAGTTAGCCTTGCAAAATGAGGACGAGTGCACTGAGGCAATCAGAAGATTCTTACACTCTTTGAAGAAAACCAATATGCTCTTCTGAGAACGTGCAAGCAGGATATTCCAGGAATTGTACATCAAGAGGCGAAATACTTTTATAAATTAATATCAGCAAGTTTCAAAACTCAGAAACATTTTGGGAAACAAAAATGCACATTCTGCAAACAAAGTTACAGGGCCAGCCAAATACATTAGTCTCATCTACTTCAGACAAAAATATTAGTGAAAATTGATATTTTTCATTTTTCAAAGACATCTCACATTGTGATTGCTCACAAGTTCTCAACTTATCGTAAGATAGTGACCATGAGGTACAACTTGAAGTGATAAATCATTTATTTGTTGCTCCTTATCTCATATGAAAGAAATAAAATTTCACTTATCTACCACGGTGTGTCCTAGTGTGGTGGGATTTTATGGAGTGAGAAAGTGAAGTTAAAAGGCAACATTAAAACCACAATGCTACTGTAAACTATGTAACACCACTATTAAACAATTTTGTTCAGGTCATGCAACAAACAACTTTATTGAAAAATAGAAATCTATGTCCATCAAGACTAGAGCTTCTACAGTTTGCAATTAAAATATTCCTATTTTTCAAAGGTATCCTGAACAGGATAAGATAAAAATAGTTTCTAATAGACATATACATTATCCAGACAGCAGGGCCCTTGCAAGTGTTGATGCGTATTCCAGATGTGATGAGCTGTGAAGAAATATATTTAAAGCAGCAGAAAATGAAAACAACTTCTACATCAAAATAACAAAAATGGAAAAACCCAACAACTGGTTTAAGCTTGAAGCAGAGGAAAAGGGGAACGTGAACTGCCACCTAGTGACTTCATTGGAGAACAAAATGTCCACCTTCTTCAACAATGACTTTTTGGCATTAATCGTAGCTGTATAAAACTACATATTTTGAAAACCTTTGATAATCACTGAATCACCTGAAGGAAAGGTCAGGTGTTTGTAATCATGTGACTGCATTTTCTAAAAAAACAAAATTTTTCAAAAAATTCCATAATTTCCACAAGCATGCCAATTCATTTTCTTTATTCTGTCTGGTATTGTCTTTCAAAACCTTAGTCTGGAAACTCCAGTGTCAAAAATGAAGGAGTCATCATTTTCGGGCAAAAGGGCCTTAAATGAAAACTCGAAGGCACTCCTTAGTATTTTAAAGGGATAAGGATACAGATTTTACAGGTTCTGTGATCAAGAAATTAAGTGTGTGGAAAATACGATGAACTGCGTGAAAAAACAACCATGTGATTATGAACATCTGGGCATAATGTTTTTGTGCACATAAGATTCTGTGAGCAGCAAGGATTATAAAAATAACTAGCCGTTATCCGTGCTTAAACAGCTAGTGTATGGGAAATGCCGAGGGGAAATAATTACACCTTCAAGTGAACATAATGTTCATCGAAAAAGACAGGAATATTTCTTGAAGAGACTGTTTTATTTTAAACTTCAATCAGAATTTCTGTCAGATTTAGGCAGGGTGTGCGGCTGCGGGATTCTTTCCCCAGGCCGTAAAAATATTTTTTTCTTTCCAGAACATTTGACCCTGCCGTAACATAATGTACGGTAATCAGCTATTCTTTAACGTGCAAAATATGGAAGTATAAAAAGTATACAATGTATTTGCAAAAGTCACATTATAAATGTACATACTAAGATAGAAAGCCAGCTAGCTATATGAAGACTTAATCGTCAACTTACAGGTAGGTAGCCGTGTCCTGAGCTCCGTTAGACAATGCAATTTCACAAAACCCGGGTAGCTCAGCTTGTCACCTTGTCGTGAAACTTATATCAAAATAAGTACAGCTAACGACCGGTGGTGTGCATGCAGAATCTTTGCGAATCAAAAAGCACTCGCCTTGCCCTTGCAAAGGTTTAAGCGAAAAAACAATCCAATAAATGGCATTTTTGCATAATTCTCCGTCTTTTATAACAAAGAAAGTCTATCGCCGTCGTGACACGTGCACACGCCATTTGCGATATCTCTCGGGAGATGATGACAGCTTCGCAGCAAATTGGGTTTGCTGGTATTTAAATACAAAAAATTGTAGCAAGGGCAACGCAGAGCATTGAAATGCACCCACGAATGCACCGCAAACAGGGTGGTTCTATTGCTGTTTATTTGTATCATAAAATGGCCACTAGATGGCGAAAAACGTCAAATCCATCCGAAAACAGAAACATGTCATCGCTTTAGAAAGCTATTTGCCAAATTTCATAAAAATCTGTCAAAGAACTTCAGAGAAACAAAAGAAAACGGCAAAAAATGAAATTGCCACTAGGGGCAAAGCGTTCATTGGATCCGTATAAAAGTCGTCGTCTGTTGTTAGCTTCATATACATACACTTATTAAATCGAACAAAGGTCCTGCAATGGGTTTAAGAGATAAAGCTATGGGCGCAAAACAAAACAAAGCTAGGAGGCGCAACAGTAGTCAAAGTCGTAATCGTCACCTGTCTTCTTCACACTGAGAACATATACGCCAATTTTCAAACTCATCCTTAGAATGGTTTGGTTGAGAGAGGGTGAACTCAAAGACAGCAGATATGGCCACCAGGTAGCGCAAAATACCTCGATTCCATCCAAAAAACAGGATAGCCTCATCTCACTAACTGATTCCTATATTCCAAAATTTATGAAAATCTGTTAAGATCCTTGGAAGATACAGAGATAAATGTAAAACTAGAATTGCCACAGGGGGGCACACTGGTAGTCAGATCTGTCCGAAAGTCGTGGTCTTCCATTGTCAACATCATATAAATACACTTGCTAAATTTAGTAAAGATCCTGCAAATACTCTAAGAGATAATGCCATGGGCACAAAAAACTGCCACTAGGAGGCGCCACAGTAGTCCGATCCATCCGAAAGTCGTCGTCGTCTGTTGTCAACATCATATAAATACACATGCTAAATTTAATGAAGAGCCCACAATTTTAGCAGCAAAATAACGGAAGAACGCCAATTTTTCAAATACCGGTAAATAATTAAGTTTACTCAAGGAAAAGTTCAGTTTTTAACGATATTATTAATTTTGGCAGCGACAGGCCCGAAAAAGTATTATACACCACGGAAGCTGGAGGGAGTGAAATTAAACCGACGGACTGACGTCACCCAGGCCGTTAAGCTGACGGACTGACGTCACCAAGACCAGTACAAAACAGGCCACCCTCCCTTTGCATCCGTGAAAAAACCGACAACGAGAAAAAATTGAACACCTAAAAAACTAAATAGAGGGCCGGTGCTCTTGATATAATAGATAGCTTGCTGGGTCTCCATTTCATACTTAAAATGTTATTAAAGAAATTCAATGCTTTTTAATGAATGCATCCTATTAGCATAAACCAACATGGTCAACAAGCAGACGTGACTCGCATCCACAAAAACATCAAATTATATTAATATTCACGTGATACACGAAAGCCAGGCAAAGCACTGCTTCCAATTTGCTGTTAGTACCTGATTTAACGTTTGGTTTGGTGGAACAATTCATCAAAAAGGCTTCAGTAGCTCTGGGAACGAATAAAACATGAGCAGGCAGCCGCGGTCTGCAAATCAAGTCCAGTCCTCAGGTACTTCGTGTGTCATGTAATGCTTGACATGTAATGCCTAATAAAACAACACTGAATAAAGTTTATCATAATTTCCGTGGCGTATTTGGATGCCTATGAACATAGAACAGTCACGTCTGTCATGAATACACGGAGGCAGAACTGTACAACAACAGGACACTATTTTACTGGTTTATGGCATTGTGGGTATGGAAGAAGAGGTTCTGTGGAATTTTGGGATGTGGTGACTTGTACTAGGCAGCACCAAGACACCAGATTGGATCTCCTTACACAGGGCACTCGGCAAGGGTTAACAGCACCAAAGTGAAAATGGTCACTAGTCAACATGAAAAAAATAAAAATATATTTTATATTTGTATGCCATTATTATTACTTGTTATTACATTAACACTTTTTTAAGTCAAAATTTCATTTTTAAGAAAGGTAGTCATAGCAAAATAACGCCTCGGTCCATTTTAATGAAACCTTTTTAAATGAAAACTTCACCAGTTACCTGTTACGCTGTTAGGTATTTTCAAATAGTCTCTTAGCTTGGTTTATAGGACTCATCAAATTTCAAAACGTAAGGTATTTTTGTAAAAAATAGCAGTTATACCCATCTTTGCTACATTATGTAAAACTAGGCCTTTATATCGAAAATCCTAACAGCGTTTTTTAGATTGATGGATGAATAAATATCAAGTTTAGAAAGTTTCAGCGACATCCACCGAGCTGTTTTCACGATGTCTTGTTCCTAAGATCAAATTAAGTCGATTCCCCGAAGCCGAGAAAAAAATGATTAAACTGGGACAAGTGAAAATCTTAAGGTCTTCATTAAATTATTCAATGAAAACTTGTTTTTGGTTAAGATAACCTATACATGCCTTAACCATGTTAGCTATTTTAACATTCACTTGCAATGTCAACTGAATTTGTAATGCGCAATTAACTTAATTATCGTTAAAACATTAATTCTTGTTACAGTCTCCAGCCGAGAGGTGGGACCAACTGCTGACCTACACAGAACTAGGTCAACAGTTCACTGTTTCACACGCCGCCTGTCGGGACACTTGTAGGAAACCAAGAAATGGATAACAGAAATCGAGTCGGTGGTTAAAGCCCGTTGTTAGCATAGGAATGAAACAGCTAACTGTCAAATTACCTATCGAACTGAGGAACTTGGGTGAGGATTTAATTCTTTTCACAACTTGTGTTCGTGAATTCAACCACAGAGGCGTGAGGCGCCTTGAAGAATTCGTTATCAACGATCGTATACAGGCAGACGCACATTTTGAAAATTGGAGAGTGGGTGTTCAGCAGAACATGGGCATGAACCAAAGCAAGTACGGAAAGTATCAACACTTCAGGTAAGAAAATAATTACCTTTCCGCGGCATGTGACCAAAATGGTTGATGTCCATTCCTCCGTCCCTACCAAGTGGGTCTGAAATGGACCAACAAAACATTTAAGGATGATGAAACCTATGCTAGACAACTTATTTGCTATGGAAACGAAGAGAGCAGATAGCCATAAAGTTATATTTAATAATGACACAATACATGACATCTCTGAATATTCCTTCTCATCGCCACAATTTCAGAGAAACATTTTGCAACATCAGCACTCAACACAGGTGAAAATTCCCACTCGAAATACAAGTGACGGTATATTTGTCACTGGCGGTCCCGGATTTGGGCTCATAAACACTGAGGACAAAAAAGAGCGAAGTCAATTTTCTACCTGTGTTCTACTTTTTCTACACGTATTTTCAAGAGTTTACTTGCTAATAGGTCGCCCTGAACATGGTGTCAAAAGTATCAGAGGTAAGAAGCTTTAGCTGCTATTAATGATTAATTCATGAGCTTGACTTCTAGACAGAGTAATCTGTTGGTATGTCTTCCAACTAAACCTAACAATGAAAGGGGCAGAATTAATTGTCGACATAATTTACATTATAGAGAAGTGGAGGACCAGACAGATGTAAGTAGACTCTATGAGCCCAGAATCACCAGGTGATAACATTCAAAAGATAGCAAGACTGACCAAATCGGCCATCTATTACAACAACACAATTCACTTGTAAGCCACACTAAAGCACGGTGGCTAATCACCTGTCCTTGTCTATACTTGACCCTACCTGAGCACAGTCTTAGTCAGGGATGAGTGTTTACATGCAAGTCATAAAATTTGTGCTACACAGTAACAGTCTGGATGGTGCACTGGTGCGTAGGTTTTAAAAAACTCTTTTGTCATCCACACGCTATAAATAAAACGACAAGCTATTTTCGTCCATGCGATCGGACATAGGACTGGTAACACGAGTCTTCATAAGCAACTCCATCCTAATCCATCATCATCATCTTCTATATGGTTACGGCGTAAAAATCACAAAAACACCTCCGAGTTTCTCTTCATTAGGTTACTGCAATCATTACTGAATAAGAAGTCAATAAAATTTCTTAATGAATATTAATAAACATCCGAAGTCATCTGGTGTGTCATGAAACAAAATGTTTCGTGTAATGATACACTTTAACTGTCAGTCAAGCTGTCTGCCCAAGTATGACAAGCAGAGAGAAATTTCTTGAATTTTGGGCAAAGTAAATTTAATATATTATATGACTATGTTGTTAAATCTAGTGGCTCGCTATACAGGCACCAAGTGGATTTTTGATGGTGTCGACTTTTAATATTCTATTTCAGACCAAAGTCTTTTACTTTACCATAAAACAGAATCTTATGACTAATGCTTTAGAATAAGGCATTCCTTTGTCACACAACAGAAATGTGTGAAGGAAACTAAAATGGTATTTCCTTGTGTGACTGACATTAATTGTCATCTTGGATCAGGTTTTTCTAAATGAGACAGCAATGTTGCAACTCAATTCTTGGAATCCCTCCTATAAAAAGTGTAGACCTGGGCTGAATTGCATAAAGAGAAGAATCTGACAAGGAAGCTACAGAATATGACCACAGGTTTACCTTGTAGTACATGGTGCTACCTCATGAAGTCTTGCGTTTTCAAGAGGTACTCTCACCCAATTAATGCATACCTGCTCAGTGTTCTAGCGAGTTATGCTTATGACATCACATCACCAGATGGCATAGTGACTGAAGCATGAAAAATACGAAAAATCAAATTAATCAGTTTTAATTTTTTTCGTAATTTTTTGGGAAGGCATTCTTGAAACCTCTTCTCATCTTTCATGAAAATACATCACAGCACACCAAGATACAAAAGTCAACAAAGTAACATAAAAACTTAAAATTGCCTTTAGGGGGCACAGCAGTGGTCAGATTAGCCCAAACTTGTTATCGTATTCAACCAGATTGATAAGAACACATCTGCCACGTCAGCCATTCCATTCCCACCATATAGCTCTACAAAATTTCATAATGAAGCCCGTTCCATTTGGACTTAAGTCTAAGATTTGTCTCAACCTCCAAACTTTGAAACCTCTCATCCAGTAAGTTAGACACACTTAAGATGAAGCTTAAGTCAAAAACTTAAGTCAAAAAATTAATATCACTTTCTTGGAACGGACTTAAATAAGACAAATTGAAGTTTTATCTTAAAATTGACTTTAATTTAAGATTTGACTTAGCTAAGTCAGTTTTCTTGGAATGAGCCCATGGTCTATTTAGCAGTTTTTGAGAAAATTGACTAAAAAGCAGGTTTACAACAACCAACGGATAACCACAAACGAGAGCGCTCGGAGGAGCGACACTTGGCGGAATTAATCGAAAAGACGACGAACACGATATCATTCATGTGACTAGCGAAGAAATCAAATGAGAGCATATAATGAACTACAATAAAGAACAATAGATAGCGCAACATGACGGACGAGCCATGCTTTGTTCCCGCAATCCAAAATAGGTGGCACTATGTGACAGTCTGCAGAGCAAAGTTATGTTTACAATAGTATTTCGCCTGGAATTCCAGTCTACAGTACGACAGTGCTACCTGGGTCAGTCGGGGTCACAACTCTCTGTTAACTTGTGCAGACATAACCAAAACAAAGTGAACTGAAAGCCAGCCAGCTGCGTGCATACGTGACCGAAGGAACAACGGTATCCGAAAATCTCGAATAATTCAAAAAGTAGACGTCGTAGCGCAAAATGGAAATTATCATCTGAAAGCCCGTTCAAAACTCTATTTATAGTAGTAGTTTGTCAAACACGATAACATTCATGTGACTAGCGAAGAAATCAAATAGAGAGCATACAATCAACTACAATAAAGAACAATAGATGGCGCAACATGACGGACGAGCCATGCTTTACAGTAGGACAGTGCTGGCAAAGCCAGCCACCTGCGCGCTTGCATAGGAACAACGGTATCCGAAAATCTCGAATAATTCAAAAAGTAGACGTCGTAGCGCAAAATGGAAAATATCTTCTGAAAGCCCATCCAAAATTCTATCTAAAGTGGTAGTTTGGCAAAAATCCAAAAAATTTTCGAGAAAATTGAAAATTTGCCGTTTTTTTTTTTGAAATTCAAAGTCAAATAACTCGAAAACGGTAAGTCTGAGAAATACGCTCTTGCACACTTTTTGAAAGGCCATACTTCAAGGAAACCACATGCAAAAATTCACGTCATTTGCTCTTCCCATAAAAAATGCGACACCAGAGCGATTGAAACCGTGTGAACATGCCCCACAGCCGCCATCTTGAAAGTGATTTCCGGTTCAATAATTTTTTATAAAAGCTTATTAAACTCAACAAACACGTGACCAGTTTGAAAGTGATTGGTTTGCAATTGCGCCCTCTACAGGAGAAAACGTTTTTGGCCATATTTCGGGGTGCGCATGCGCCACGTCCAATATTTCCACCATCTTTAACCAGAAGTCAACGATTTTCTGCACAATTCTAGCACATGCGTTCTAGTATATTCGTACCGATTTTCAGCCATGTAGGTCGAAAAATGCGGCCTCTACGAGTATTTGACAGTGAAATCGGATACAAAATGGCCGCCACGTCCGCCATTTTGTATCCGATCATGACCAAAAACAATAGCGTTCCAGTGATTTCCGATCTACATGTTGTGTGCAAATTTCGACCTGTAGAGAGCGAACAAAAAAAACAAAACAAAAAACTTAATGTCAGACCAACATACTTGGCGGAATTCTGGGAATTCCGCCAAGTAAAAATAGAATAATAATTGTATACGATCACAAAACTTTTTGAAAGCACAAATGGAAACCTAGATTTCGTGATTGGAGGTAAAATGAACAGTGAAATCTTTTGCAGGGAATTTTGACATAAAAGGCATCCGTATGAAAGTCACCCTGCTGAGCACCTTCATCGGATATACATACCTCTTCTATGGGCGCACCCCTACCTGGTGCAATCCAGAAAATCCTTCCTACTGCAAGATAAGCAGTTTAGCAGAAAAAATCTAAAACGGGAGTGCTCCGAGAAGCGACACTTGGCGAAATTAACCGAAAAGACGACGATGGGGAGGACGACGATGGGGAGGACGACGATGGGGAGGACCACAGCGATCATGACGGCGATTATGAACAACACAATAACATTCATGTGACTAGCAAAGAAATTAGTAAGAAATAGGCTGCAGTCTTAATCACGCACCTGGTTTCTCAGCCGTCACTTTGAAAGTGACTTCCAGTTTTAATAGCCAATCAAAAGAAACGACCACATGATGAGTTTGAAAATGATTGGTTTGCCAATGCGCCCTCTACAGGAAAAAACATTTTCGGCTAGATATCGAGGTGCGCATGCGCCATTGCCCATATTTCCGCCATCTATGACTGGAAGTTAACGATTTATGGCGAAGTTGAGGCTTTCAGGCCTTCCCGATCTCAAGGTCATGTGAAAATTTCGTGCGAATCGGATGAAAATTTTGACTTGTAGATTGCGAACAAACAAAAAAGCATACTTGATGGCAGACCAACATACTTGTCGAAATTCGAAGAATTCCGCCAAGTAACAACCTTTTAATACATTCCTGATTAAATCAAAGCTACACTATTGTGTCAAACACCCCCATCATCCTCACAGTCTGTCATGTCTGGCCTTGACACATAATCTATATGAACCATGTGTCAGGTCACATGCCATAGTAACAGCATTAACACTAACTCCCACAGCAGGGAACCAGAATGTGTTAAAAGCAAATCTGAACTCAGCATTTCAAATAAATGCTACACAGATCCTGCACTGTTCTTTTTAGAGAATATGGACTCATCTAAAAATATCACCGCATCAAGTAGGTCCATGAGAATACAGACCAGAATCTATTTCACTATTTCATTCGGCCTATTAGGAAGTTCTTCAGCTGAAGGTTAAGAGAGATTAAAGTGTAATCATGCATTTGCTGCCCTAAGTACACATTTTGAGTTTTCATGTTACTCAGCCGACATATTTTTGGTATTTAGAAAATAGTGTCCTGTGACCCCAACCATGCTGTCAGTAAAACTCAAAACAGCGAGCCAACAAGGATCAATTTGGCATTCTTAGCTGCGAAAATATATTGCAAAATACAATAGAAATTAGCAAACATCATTGTCAGAGCACATTCATCATAAAAAGCCACTGTTTTTAACAAGTTGGAAACAACACAGTCAGGGCGACATATGGATCAAGATCCCAACTCAAAATTAAGTTGGAAACTGAATATGATGCAACTAAAAGGGCAAAGCTGGTTCTAGTCTCATGTTTTTTTCAGAAAATTGAGTCAGTGGTAACGCTTTTTTTAGGTTTCTTACTTTTCCTTTCAAGGAAATCTACAAGAGACAAGCAAAAATGATGGGCGATATTTTTACTCACCTTGTGGCAAATCATGACAATTCAAATCTTGCTTACAATTAACCTTTGTGCAGATTTTCCAAAAAAAAACACGAGACCTCCGATGAAGTTGAGTATTTTTTAGACAGCGAGCACAAGTGCTGAACTGTAAATCGGGGGCGGGTTAAGAACAACAACCAACTATGCAAACATTTGTGAATTTGTTACTTGCTTTTCAAACAGGCAAATAAAAGCAAAACTTCAAATGACAAACTCAATTGAAAATTTAAGAAACTAATTTTCAACCTGGGTTTCGACTTAAATTTCAAATTTCAGCCTGGAGTTTTTCAACCAAGGAAATTCCACGTCTGCTGTCCATAGATGTTGTCCTTATAAAGTGCACAGATGAAATCAGGTTTTTATTGGTGCACAGCAGTACAGCCACTTTTGAAACGAGGCGAGTCAGAGTTTAAGTTCACAACACTATCAAACCACACTTAGTAAAATAGTCGCTCTAAGTCAAAGGAACCATTTCGCGCATTGAGGAACGAAGAGAAATGAACTGACGCAAGAAATTGAAAGAACTTTATGCATGTGATCAAGGGACAACCATTGACCTAACTCTCGGGATAAAACAGACACAAGTTCTTACCTTCAGAACATACCTGTTGTAAATTCAACAAACAGGAAGTGATTCACATTAAGCCCATGCACAGGCAATAACACAACTTGCCATCAGAGGTGAGAGCATTGTAACCATGACAACAACAGTCTCCACCATCTGATGAACAGGTTATTTATGACCTGTAGTAAATAAGTGAAGTTATCCAGCAGCCTTCAACATAACCACATCATCCTTCTTCCTGTTAAAGTGTGAATCGGGCAACCTCTTGGACATCATAAGACTAGGCTCACGATGGATTTAGTAGCCAAATATGCTATAACGTAGATCTGAAATCGTTTCGCCATTCGAAAAGTTATTAGCCAAAGAATTTGTTGTATATATGCAGATGTTTTTTACGAGATGAGGAAATAAAGATGTAACAGTAGCCATTACTAGATTCATTTGAGTGACAAAAGCGCTAGTGACTCAAACCTCCAGCAAAGCGCCAGCAAAAGTAGCACATTACTGCCATTTTTACTACCAGCAAAAACGCTATTGAAAACATTGGCATGTTAGCCAGTTTGTCAAGTGTCAGAGAACAATAAACCAGCCTACTGGTATGCTCAGCCTCGAAAACACAAATGAGTTTCAGAGCATAAAACTACCACCAGCAGATCCCGGATGTTGCAACCACAATTTTGAAGGGAATGTTTTTGTGTTACAGCTAAAAAAGACTGTGCCTGTGGCCTTCCTTTGGCCATGTGCGGAGGTAGAGGGCAGATCCCTCCCACAAAAGCCGCCTGAGCATAGAAAGGCCGACATCAAGCTGTCAATAGCAATAAAATGATCTGCGTAAGAAACAAGACAAACTTAAGTTTCTTATTCTAAGTTGTCCAATTCAAAAGCTGACGTTTTGATATCAAAAAATCCCTGAGTAGTGGTCACGGGCTTTCAACCATTAGACTTTCAAATAATTGGGTACACTCTGAATCACAGCAGATACAAATAGTTTGGCAGATAATTTTTTAATAATTGCTAGTATATGATGAATGATTAAACAAACCATGCGCCAAATTTCTTCTCATATCTCCTACAAAAATCACTGGAGATCAGCTGTTATACTCTACTCTGGTCAACAATTACATCACCTTCATATTTGTGATTTGAATGGAGAAGTTAAAATTCTGCTTTCTGCTGAATAGCTAACATTGTGAAAACATAGACTAGTGTTGTTTTTTTATTGAGTATCGCAAGTATCGTGTGACATCAGATGATAACAGGTGGTTAGCCCTACTGACAGCTGGAAAGTGGTTAGCCCTACTGACAACTGGAGAGTAAGTCCTAATAAGTGGTAGTGATCATACAGTTTGTCTTCAACCAACATGTGTATAGTAAACACTTTTAGAGAGAGTATAGTGAAGAAATGGCAGGAATCTGTGTGAAGCCGCACAGGTTTGATTGCCACTGACTGAGAGAGGATACAGAAGAGTACCATTTATGAAATAACTTCTTATTGACAAGTTGCAAATGCCAAATTGCATATTGGCTTTGCTTTCCATCGGTTAATTCCTTCCAGAATTTTGCCATTGGCAACCAAGCAAGTGGTTATCACAAGCCAAGCAAAGTGTGTCTCAGTTCACCAGGTACATAATAGATATGGTGTAAACAACACACTTCATTCTTAAAGAAAGTAATTTCTAAATTGATCCAGTCATCACACACAGTTTTCAACATATTCATGGTGAATGTTGTCAAGGACAACAACATTACATTAGCAGTAAGTGAAATAGTAACATAAAGACTTGAAAAAGTTACATACGATTATCACTCCAAACTGTTGAACATATTTTGTTACACCACACAAAGATCCCTATGAACAGACGTCTTCAAAAGTATTGGCAAAAAGCCTGTGTGACACAGTATGGTATCATATCATTTGGACAGTCCAAGTCTCCAAACTTGATCCCTTTGAAACTTTAGGAGAGATTTTCATAAGGTGCTTTCCCATTGGAGGAACTTCAATTCACCAAAGCTTGGCCAAAACTTCTCTTACCTTTCCAACTAGACAGCAATATCAAAGTCATCACTAAGATACCAGATGACGCAGTTCATTCGTACTCTCAAACGGATATTGAGTAGTGGGTTCGAGGCTAACTGAAAATCGTTTTCCTGACATTTACGAGTGTTTCTGAAAATGACCAGTGTCATTCTTTGTCAGATATGCTTTTCTTTTATTAATTGATGTGCACCTATTGAGAGCACATCGGCTACGCTACAATAACAAAGAACACATTTTGCGAGTCATGCGTGATCGTATATCATTGCCGCGACCTCTACCGATAACATTGACGAAGCTTCGCTTTTACTGTTCCTATTACACCGAAGTTTCGGTGAGTAAAAGCAAAGTTTCACCTTTAACGGGAACACGACTATAAACTCAAGTCACTGCAGAAATTGAATATAACATCAGCTTCGATTTCTATGAACGTTAAAGACAGTTAATTACTGTACGAAATCATACTTTTATGAGTACTTAAAATACCTAAGCCACATACCATGCCTTTACACTGTCTAACACAATCACAGCAATTGTCTTTCTTTACAATAACAGGAGCTTTAGCACCAATTACAAATGTCTTCTGGCATTATAATTGTCTGAAATAACTCATATCCCACACACTAAAACAGAANGAACACATTTTGCGAGTCATGCGTGATCGTATATCATTGCCGCGACCTCTACCGATAACATTGACGAAGCTTCGCTTTTACTGTTCCTATTACACCGAAGTTTCGGTGAGTAAAAGCAAAGTTTCACCTTTAACGGGAACACGACTATAAACTCAAGTCACTGCAGAAATTGAATATAACATCAGCTTCGATTTCTATGAACGTTAAAGACAGTTAATTACTGTACGAAATCATACTTTTATGAGTACTTAAAATACCTAAGCCACATACCATGCCTTTACACTGTCTAACACAATCATAGCAATTGTCTTTCTTTACAATAATACGAGCTTTAGCACCAATTACAAATGTCTTCTGGCATTATAATTGTCTGAAATAACTCATATCCCACACACTAAAACAGAACCTTTGACTCCCAAAATAAATGGAAAAACATAACAGCTTGAAATCTACGATTTTTGCAAAATTAATTATATAAAATTTGTCCCCTAACTGTGAAAACAAGATGACCAATGACCATGCCAACAAAAGTTACAAAGAACTGACACAGCCTGACAACAGCATGACAACTACCTTAACCCCACCTGGTGTAGGTAGTGGAAGATGTTCACATTACACTTCTCCTCGGCTCTCACAGCACAGTATAGACTCAGTGGTGGTGCCAAGGCAGAACAAATTATCAGCTGCGCCCCTGTACAACTTAATCTATGCACAGTTCCATAGCAGGGCATGGGTGCAGGACAACTGTCTTTTCAACATTTCCGCATTAATACTTTGGATAGCTGGGATAGGTTTGGTGTGAGGACATTCAACTCACTGAGGGTCTGACAGTGACCATAGAGGAACTGGTCCTTCAGCACAGGGTATTTACAGAAAGAGAACTGCAAAATAACACTCACCTGAATAGTACATGTTCTTCCAATCTCATTTTACGCTTGGCTAATCTAGTCATGTTGAAATTGATTGGAAAGTTAAATGAGCAAGCAAAGTTAAGGTCAACCGTAAAAAGCAAGCCCAGAGTGGAGTTGCAGTCATACCAACATAGAACTCTGTTGCTGCCACGTTCAATTTCCATGCAAGCTGATATAGAGAAAAGGATTTGCTGTTTCCAAGACAACTTATTACAGCTAATGCGAAATTTCGTTGTTCCAATAGGAATTTAGGAAAGTTAAGATTTAAAATCATTAGTTTTATTTACACTGCATCTCCATTTCATCTTACTGAACTCCAAGCGCCACCTTCAGAAAGAATGTAACAATTTGAACATGTCAGATCCACAGGAACCATCAACTGAGTGAGGCCCAGTCAGTCAGCATAGGAAGCGAATTTCGATGAATTTCCGTAAATACCACTCCTGTGTCTAAGCACCCATCTTCGAATTAAAATGCTCATCACAGAAATTAAAAGCGCCAGTGTCTTTATGAATGCCCATCTCATGAGAATTTGACTTCCAAATGCAGACGCTCTCACTTATAGTTCATAAAGAGTCACTTTCAGCAGCACTCTTTACTGAAGCAAACATATTTGAGGCCAAAAGCGGAATTTGAGTGAGCGAAACTGTTGTTGGGGTAAGCTTATTCCAAACTTCTTATTACGATTCTTCAGATTCTGTTTATCTACATTTATTGCAAAAACAGGATCAAATAATAGAAAAAATCCTATACAAAAACAGCAAATTAGTCAATGATTGTGAACCATGCAGCTGAATCCATGTTTATGCAGTGAATTCCACAAAGTACTTTTAAGCAATTCCCAGAGTCCAGTTCACTTTCCACTAATTTTAACTGAAACTTTGGTCATCCTAAACTCAGATTTAGCAATTAAATGTGGACGTCTGTAAACAACTGGGTTAACACCCATATAAGTACCCAGCCCTACATTTGTAAATTTCACACTAAGCACCAACAGCTTGGTCAATTGCCAACTTTTGGAACATCATATCTCATAAATGGCTAATCAGATTCTAAGAAACGTTCAGAAACTGTTTTATACACTGTTCTCAAAAACCCCTGCCAGGAATTGTTTTTAAAAAGTTTTATTATTGTGTGAGGTGATATCAAAAACTGGACTTTTAAGATTATCATGAAAATAATTCGGAAAGTAGCAACACAAAATTTGATCATGTTCTTAATACCGTTGATTTGCAATCAATGGACCTTTCTTTTTTACTGAATTTTATTTAAAATACATGGACTCAATTAATAGCAAATTGAAAAAAGCTCAAAATCAAATTCTTTAAGCTTTCAATTTTCACAAAACATGTACTTTTACGGAGTTAAAAATCTACAGTTTTGAAGAAATAGGGTTGTACATAACGTCCTAAACAACCATAAGACAACCACGTTGACTAACATTTAATAGAGATACCAAGAGTCAGTCATAGACTCACATTCTACGTGAAAATTTTACTTCGTAGTCAAACCCAGTCTCGTTTACCCTGATTATAAAGTAAGCCGCAGGCACGCACGGCGGATCACATGACAATTTGAGGCTGACCAAATTTCCATGGCAAGCACATTTAACTGGGTGGGGCATGAAAGTTCATGGAGCAAATTCGACCCTTTCGATAACAGAAATCAGCACAAAGTCGAAGCATTTGAAGCATTTTACTTCATGCCAATCCTATTACCAAATATGAAAACAATATTATGGCACATGGTTTTTTGCATTATTTCAACACGGCACTCGAACCTGGCATTCAACACAGTATCCGACTCCGGTATTCGACCTGGTGTTGCTGCAGTTCGCGCGAGTTTTTTTTGACAGGTTGCTTTTCAATCATTGCAACTTGCAAAATTAGAACTATGAACAATGAAATGTATGCTTGAAATTAATTTAATTTTGCATACTCGATGATTATGATAACATGCATATTGCAGAAGCCAGTCATTCTCAGATTACAAGGCAGTCCAATCTTCATGTTGGTTAGGGAGCACCAATAATTCAACCGGTGCCTTGGCAACATGCCAGGGCAGATTCTTGCAGCAAATACTTAGTTCGGGTCTGTTGCCTTCAGCTTTTGGATGTCATGCATCGGCAGGCAGATAGTTGGGCCCACCTTTAACCATCCATATTCAGCTAATTGCCTGTCGCCATTTCCTGAAATTTCTCATTTGCTCAGCTGTATAAGAACCCAAGCCCTGTTTTCAGACTGCAAATTTAACTGCCCAAGCAGTTAACCCAAATGTACACTACAAAGGGTGCTGTTTGTTAATTAGGCCTTTTTACTCGCTATAAAAGGTATTTTGAACCACTTTAGTCAATTCGAAAAGAAACGAAATTAATCAAAACGACAATTTCTCACACTAGAATTGTGAGGTAATGAACAAGTTCTGAAATGTCAAAGTTTATAATCTTTTACAATTTTTAAATGAATGTTCCTTCAAAGTTAAGAACAAAACTTGAGAAACCACCAACTGCTATAAAACTGGTGTAAAGTATTCCTTATTCAGTTTTAAAAACCTGACTAGCTCTGGTTATTGCTTTAAGAAGAACTTGCAGGCTAATTCCTTATCTCTGTGATTTCTTGGTCAAATTAGTTATAAACACAACATATAGTCACCATGTGAATACCAGTAAGTTGAAAATTGCCAAATGTTTTTAATAACGAGTTTTGTGTCCAAAATGATCCACCGTAAATCATTCAACAGTGTCCTAGGTATAGTGACCTGGTGTTGGGGAACAACACTGCATGGTGCGGGATATGTGAGCCCGCGAGGTGTCATTAGTGCAAAGGTCACATATTTGCAGAATTTTTTGTTTTCACATTTAAAAGTTGTCAATGAATGAAAATGCAATGTGTTTAGGGTAGATAATGTTCACATGTGGTTTAGTTCCTGCTATACATTAGCCTAGTTACGAGCATGCAAATAGATCTTTAAGACCACATGTAAGGACCAACAATGACAGGCCTACTTGATGAACCTGTTGTCAAGCAATTAAGACTGGTTAATGCTAAGAAATGCAACAGAATACTGCACAGTCTATTGACAATTGCCTTCGTGGCTTGCAGTTTCAGCAGCCACAAGAAAAGACTAAATCGATGCATTCCATACAAGTTTGTGTTTTTCACACGCGGGATTACAAGGTGTTGAGGCTGACTGACTCCCTTACCAAAAGTATGTAACGAAAAACCCATGACATATGCACTGATAACCATACATGAAATTCTGCATGTGGTTCATCATCATTTCACAGGACCCTTTTTATATAGAAGGCGCTGTGACAGAGAGCATAGCGCCACTTCTTCACTGATAGAAATCACAGATGTTTCATGGATTCCTGTTGCTTGCATAACAAATGCACTTTATTGAACAAATCTTCACCCGTCAAGCCAATGCCAAGAATGACGTCACTGCTATAAAACTAAACAAAGGGAGGTTGACGGGAGATAGACGGCAGTGATGCAGTGACGTCAAATGGAAAGAGAATTGGTTAACATAACAATGTGTGAAAGACTTCACAACTGGGGACAAGTGCTTAGGGTTAACGATTTTATATTGCTGATTACAAGACGAGGGAGATTTCGCAAGAAATATTTGCCATATCAATAAAAAATCTCTAATGCACATTTTAGTAGCACCGATGTGGAAAATGCAGCCATGCCTGACCAATTTTATGCACATTTTCAAGAGTAGATATTAAAGAATACTGCTACATAGATTTCAACAAAATGTGAAGACTAGTAATAAAACAAATGAGAAAGGGCGTCAAAGTACATTAACTTAAAACGTCTATTAGTGTACTGTAAAATCTTGACAATTTTGAACGAGAATAATAGCCTACATAATTCCTTTTCATTTGCAAAGGCTTCTTGGTTTTAACAATGTTGTGAATACTTCCACTTTCTCAAAATTATGGCTGTTAATACAAAGCTTTAAAATGTCATCACAATTTTTTGTGGGCACATGAAAATGAGTTGTAAAGCACTTTCTTCAGCAACTTGTCCCAGCTCTACATATACTCTCTATGAAGCATCATGATTTACCGTGAGACAGATTTTGCGAAAAATTCCAACCCAACATTAACTTTTTCAACAACAGCGACATGCTTATCAAACATGCTTTTACGTCAGCAAAATGTGCTAATTGAAAAGAGACTAGTGTGACTTGGTCAATTTTTGGATATACTCAAACTATGCCGACCAACTTCTCTTTCAGTGACCATACAAGTAAATTACCGCAAACATTCGGGATAATGCCTCTGTTCACATAATTGCCATCCTCTGCTTCTGAAACTGCGGATTAAGTGTTCACTACTCGGCTAGAATTTTCGTTTAAGTGCCCACTGCTAGGACTAGTGCACACAGAATCGATTCAATTTTGAGTCGCACTGTAATTATGGGCGGGAATTTCGGCCATTGTAAAAGGATATGCCAAACTAATTATTGAATAAGAAGCAAGATTTTTTTGTGAAATTTGCTCTGCATAATCCCAGCACATCAACATGTCATTCAACAAGGGCATACTCTGTCTTGCGAAATTTTTTTGACATGAAGTTTTTCAATCCTTCGAGTGCAAAATTTGAACTTCCAACTAAAGGAAAGACATAGATTTGCATTTTCAGTGAGTTGGATGGTACTCATATAACAAGTCAGTCCCAGAATTTTGAAGGTATTTTTCCAATCTGTAATTTCTCTTTCCATTCTCAGCAACTACCATTCAACCAAGCAGGTCAGTTACATCTAGTTATATGATGGCAACTGTGGATAGGGTTAAAATGAGCATCTCTACACCACAGCACAATTTGTAAATCAGTGAACGGTGTAACATTGGGAATCAGAGTTACCTAACCGGAAGCCATCACAACTCAAGTGTTAGATCACTCCAGCCTTACTCTAAGCAAATTTAAAAAAAACCTAGGCAGAAGAGTACAGAGCAGATGATAATTTTATCAAAATTCTCAATGAAAATAAATATTAGACTAATTTAGTCTATCATTAAGTTGGCTTGTAGTGAGCAAATGTTATAAAATAATCTTTGGTCAAGTTTCCACTATTCGAAACAAGGTAATAAGAAAAATTGCGATTTTGACAAATTTTTTGTGCGAAATAAAAGAAGACTAACTGCACAGTTCAGAAGACAGATTGGAAAGTAAGTGACATTCTCACTTACTTCTGTAGAAGACAAGGAAAGATACAAACCTGGTTGTAAATAACAACATTCAGAATTAAAAATAGTATAGACTGGAATAATAACATTGATTAAAAATTTGCATACAATCTAGTAACGGTAGATGGAAATAATAGGAAGTGCAAAATCTAATAATGATGTAGATGGGAATAATAATGCAAAGAAGCAAATTCTGTCTGACTTACCACCACTTTAAGTAGTTGTTTCAAAGAAAAACCTTTAAACTGAACATTAGCATAGTTAAATTATTGCAGTGGTGTATCCACCCATGCCATAACATAGTACAGTGAAGTGGAATAAAAGTGTCATTGCTAAAACAAAGACCAATCGTTTATTCAATAACTTTAAATGGAAGTCTATATACACGTGTTTCAAACAGTATGTGGAATCATTTTACTCAAAAAAGAATGTGACATTCATACTAGAGATGCCAATGTCGACTAAGTCCAAAAACTACAAGGAGGTAAAGATTTCAGCAGCAACATCCAGTCTTCCACAAACCCGACAGTCTGAATAAAGGCAATAATAAAAGTGTCTTGGTAAAACGAGTCGCATTTTTATCATACATGTTCCTAACAGTCGAGCTTTTGTTTTCTCTCAATCTCGTGTCTTGCACAACATTCATAGTCAATACCCTAATAATTTTAGTCTGAATTCGACGTCAGAAAGTCGGTACATCCAAAATTTTACAAGGTCAGAAATTGAGATTTCTTGCAGAATTACCCAACATTCGAGTCCACGACCACAACTACGTCCACCATCTTGAATATCTTATTAGGTATAATAAACAAACCGATCCACGTATATTTCCATTTATTTGGACGGGAGGGGAAGTAGAAATCAATTTCAATAGATATCCACTGGATTGTTGAATGTTAGCAACTGTCATTTTCAAGATTCTTCCTGTTCATAAAAACAATCTATTTTCAAGTTTGGAGCGAATTGTAAAAATGCTGATGTCCGATGTTGTCGGCAAATTGTTGGTACTTTGAAAGGTTCGGCACCGTTCATTAATTGCATGGGTACTTGCGCTTCGTTGACTGGCCGCGTTATCACCACGGTCCGTATCTTTAACTGGATTATTTGTCGTACCAACATCTGAATCAATGTCTGTATCTGGAACATTTCTCGGTTTGTAAAATAATTCTCGAATTCTTTAGGCCTTTGCGCGGCAGACGACATGATTAAGTATGAAGAATGCGCATGTCAATAATGACGCAAACCGCAGATGACACTGGCTGTGCAAAATCCCGGAATTACTCCCTCCGGAAACGCAAACGTCGGGGACAAAGTGAAGAGTTGTAAAGGCTTGCAGTTTTTCACAGGGTGTAATCATAAATATGCAATCATAAATATTGGATCAGCCAAAGAAACTCGTCAAAAGCGTTTTTATGCATATGTATGTTGTGCTGCCGGTAACACCGATCTGAGTCACGGGGCCCGCGGAATATTGAAAATGCACTTTTTATGCATTAAATTTCTAATTTCTGAAATTACTGATGGCCTATTTCTTTGAGCGACTGCCGACTAGCCGTTAATATTGAGAAAGTGGTCATCATTTCAAGCTTTTTTAAATTTTGCCAACACTCTTAATTCTGACCAATCCCGTCGAACCCGTCCAAAATAACATTCTGGCCATCCAACAGACGGCCGCTGCATAATCCCTTGCTTGGGAGTCTTGATTTTTTTACACTTTGAAACATACAGTTGTATATTTTAGCAAATAAAATATTTAAATGTGTATGACATGTGACTTCCGTGTGTAACGCGGAGTCGTATATAGCTCTTCTAAATTACGAAATTTGTCTCGTGGTCAAGAGGTTTAGAGCGAATATACATCGTCTTATGACCAAGGTACGACACCCGGTGTCAGCTTCAAAGTTTTTGTATAACAAATTTGTATTGAACGAACGAAGAATTGTTAACTTGCTAAATCAAATAATCGTGGAGAGTGGAAAAAGGTTAGAAAATTAATAAACGTAGAGACCCAAATAAGCGTCGTATAGACTGGAAAACGAGTCTGAAATAAATAATCGTATAGATACGGCTGTTTGGAACTCGAGAGTGTGTAGAACTGCCTTGTAAAAGTAGTTGCCAAATGCGACGTAAACAGACATTTCTAGCACCGCATTCATTAGCATTCCTTGTGGGTTCTGCTACTACGTACATTTTTCACTTCATTCATGGAAATGCTGAACTGTTTTTCTTTGCAAACTGATCTAGACACCTGCAGAACACAAGACCAGCAAGTGAGGGTTCTACCTGGAACAGTGTAATATCACAAATTTCTGCAAATAGACTCCTTAAAATTTAGGCACATGGGAGCCACAATACGGTCTAAAGGGTTTCCCAACATGGACAATGTCAGAGGCTGTGGAGCAAGAACAAGGCTTCCGTGAGAAACAGTACAGTGTTTCGCTCAGTACGTTTTTGGATTATCTACAAAATAACTCTAAAACTAAGGACCAAAATTTCATCCCAAACCTTCACGTATAGGTCCACATTACATGCCGATGTCGCCAGCACAACTACCATTTAGAGGCCCCGTTTCCAAAACCACACCTGCGCTTTTATTTGGGAGGCTAGCAAAGTAAAAATAACCCTATTTCTAAATAGGCAGGGGCTAACAATTAGAAATTCCTGGTATGATCAGTTCCAGAAAAATAAGACGTTGGCCACTTTTGCATGAAAGACAGTTGTCACGGTGTGACTTGCTCCACTTTAGTGGCATTTACATGACATTAGATTTTAGATGGCTGACTGGATCAGCATGAGTCACTTACATGAAGACTGTGTGCTCACATAAACAATAGCAACCACATGGAATGCCAGTGCATCACCCATATATATACACTATTGCACAAGCGCATTGAAAGCTGATCCCTTTCTGCCAGCCCCAGTCATGTTCAGAGGTGTAGTTGAAACTGGAGCAATTGGCAGAGTGCAACTCGCTCTAAATCTCAAACCGGAGTCAAAAATGGCCACCGCCGTGTCAATTTGCTCCGTGTCAGTCATGTTTACACACACAGCTGTGCCCGATCAGCTGTTCCTTGTTAGTTGCTCAGTATCAGCTGTCC
>NMRA01000020.1:1352629-1398938 GCA_002633005.1 Phoronis australis | reverse complement strand
GATCCTGCGAACGGTTTAGGAGATACAGCCATAGGCGCAAAAAAAACAAAACTGCCACTAGGAGGCGCCACAGTAGTCGAAATCGTCGGAAAATCATCGTCAACCATCCTCTACATAGTAAGCATATACATGCCAATTTTCACAATCATTCTTTGAGCGGTTTGGTTGATAGAGGGGTGGACGCACAAAAACAGACTCGAAAACACTAAAAATGGCCACTAGGTGGCGCAAACTATGTCGAATCCATCTGAAAACGGCAGGATAGCGTCATCTCACTAATAGGTGCCTACATACCAAATTTCATGAAAATCCGTTCAGGACTTTTGAAGATACAAAGGTAAGCGTAAAAAACTAAAATTGCCACTAGGGGGCACACCGGTAGTCGGATCCGTCCGAAAGTTCGCACATGCCGTCCCATTCATGAATGGAACATATGTGCCAAATTTCATGAACGTATGTCAAAGGGTTTTGGAGATAGAGCAGCGGACGCCGGACGCCAGACGCCGGACGCCGGACGCCGCCCGGACGGACGTACGGAGATGACGGCATAATGCGTCCACATATAAATATGTGGGCGCATAAAAAGGCACAAGTGTACCACCGAGCCCATCTTTTAAAACATAACACACTTCCAAAAATGCAAGATTCTAGTCAACTTACAGCCAGTCGAGACACAAAAGCGGTCACATTTTACCTGTGGAATTATGTTATCAATTATCCAGCTCCTGATCAAACCATATTAGATTAGAAGCTGGCAAGTAAATATTCCTACTGTTCACTGTTTCTGAATGAAAGCTTGAACGCAACAAAAACAAGACAATTGATTTCCACAACTAAATGACGTCAAAACACTAAAGAGGAAAATACCTTCTTCTCAAATCCAATACAATCCAATTTCAGTGACGTCAGCAACTTTGAATAATCTCAAGTCAATGAAAGCGGTAAACATTCTTCAGTCTGGGAACATCTCTAAAATATGAGGTACCCAAATTCAAGTCATTTTTTCTCAATATTAAGACATGAGTAATGTTGGCGTTAATCCTATTCCTCAAGTACTGGACACTGATTTCTGTATCAAAAATAGACTTAGCTTATCAAATTGTAGAGGAAGTGTGAGTCTAACCAATTCCGGAAAGAACTGAGCAAACAAAGATATTTCACTTTTTTCACAAAAGATGAGTAGCATCAAAGGCTTGCTACGACATTTTTAGGTTCTATATCATAGCAACCCTCAGACAAGCTCAAAATTTTGGTCATTCACAACATTGCTCAAGTCAGTGACAAGTGAAGAAAGATAAATTTTGGCAATTACGCAGTGTACTTTTGTACCATCGATAACCAGTTTCCTCTACTGAACAACAGAGATCACTTAAATCCTGACCCCTGTAAGTGACTGGTGCCCAACTCACAGACCCAACTGTGATAGGGCCTGGTTGTTGCTTTGACTAGGCCAGTATCCAATTACACATGTGTCACTCAAAGATCAAAGATCTAGTCTTGAACCAGATAACTTCAGCTAGGGGATAGTTGGAAGCCTGATAGTCACCTCTACAATTCATTGCCAAGTACTATCTACCTATTCTAAATATAGCAACACACAACAGATAAAATAACAGTTCTCAATTTACAACTAATCATATATGACAAATAAGTTCATTGATAGTACCGTAATCGTTCGGGTTAACGCCCATGCTCAGTTAACCGCCCATCCCCGACTTTAAGTGGATTTTCGATTTAACCGCCCACTGCTCAGTTAAGCGCCCCCCTGCGATTTTTGAAGATTTCCAGTTAAGCGCCCACCTCTCGGTTAAGCGCCCATCCCCGACTTTTAAAGAATGAAGATTTAGCGCCTAGTGCTAAGGAAACGCGAGATTCCCCGACTTTTAGAAAAAGATCGATGATCACAATGAGTGCAACGGCGCCGGGACTCCGAGACGGTGGTTTAGCAATCTGAATTACAATACAGGTAACGAGTTATTGTCTTGGGTCATGAACTCACTTCAAAATGTAATACTTGAACCTTTTTGTCACTTTATTTTCTTCCCTTGTTTGCAAAAATTAAGAACGCCGCCGGCGTCAAAACCTCCGCTTTCAGCGACTTTGTCTGCCGCGCTGTGTTTCCGTCTGCAGTGCACTACATAAAACATATATTCGAAAAAATCAGGCCAGAGAAATGTGACAATGGTTTTGCCAACCCTCCAAATTCTATTAAGGTGGGAAGCTCTAGCATTTCGAACAAATCTCACAACTCACGGAAAGATGTCAAATTCTTAATATTTTGATGAATATAACTGCCTTATTATAGAGGATGTGGGGCGACCGAAGGGACAGTACAAGTGCCTTACTGGAAAACCGATTTCGTTGCTGCCTGTCGATTTCTGAATTCAAACGTTGGCAATAATGTATGTTTGTGTATGATCTTGAAGTAATAAAAAAACGGCTAGTCAAATTTTGTTTTTCGCTTATTGCATCTCAGTCAAACTGGTTAGCAGATTTAACTTATGTCGCTGGCTGTTCTTTACTATTCTTGCGTCAGCCTGCACGTAAGCGTGACTGTGTGAATTATCGTTTCCACATCCCCTTTTTTAGCCATCCAGAATAATTTTGTTTATACATTGGCCATTTTCAGCTAGAACAAGAATTCTTACCATTCGAGTCTGAAATATCTACGACGTAGACTGCTTGACGATAGCGCCGGGGTAGGAGATTCACACAGCTAGTTGCAGGTATGGGCTTAGGGAGCATCGAGCCGGGAAATATGGCAATAGACTTGACATCGCAGTTTTGGGGAACACTGGCAACGGAGGAATATCGTAAATGACTGGGTCTTTCGTAACAACAGCTTAAAAGCACATAGTCACGTCCGTTTTTTGTTACTTCGGACTGTCGCTATGTTTGACTGATTTGTAGTGGTGAACGTGCGCAAGTTCCCACACTTTGGAGTGCATGTTACCTTAACACCAACATGTGATTGACAGGTGACTCACACGTGCGTGCTGAATACCGCCACTATCTTTGGCCATAAAAAACAAGATGCATATTGAAAGAGGCCGTTATATTACTTGACGGCATTTCCAAGTCACGATTGTCAGCCGACTGAGACATTGCGTGATAACAGCGGGACCGAACAGTGCCGCAGTGCGATATTACAAGTGATATAAATAGGATAATCTGGACATCTTGCATGAAAAATAAATGTTTTTCCACTACGAAGTTTGGTAAAGTGATCGTTTAGAATAATGAATTGAAACATTGCTGTTTTCTGACATTTTGTAACATATTTATGCAGTTGCTTGAAATTTTATTCTTGATCGACGACTGGCTCGACCACCCCCGATCCTTGTCTTACTTCTTTGCATAGCATGTTTGGCGCAACGGCAAGAGAGCAATGCCGGGCTGTCGAGATAAGACAGCTAGCCGCAGAACCATACGCTGAAAATGTCATTGAGTCACGGAGTGTCGACTATAACATCCCAAACACAAAAAAAAACAGAGTTAAGTTTTTCAAACTTTTATTACAACCAATTTTAAAACTGCTCTCTGAGTCGGAACTTGACAGCTACATATAGTACGAGACCATAAATTTGATGTCTGACCTCTGCAACACGTGAAGCTTGCACGCGCGCACTTAAGCAGGGTCACATCTTGAAACAGTTTTAATTCTAGTGGAGGCTGCGTGGTCACTGGTCGTCTGCGCACCGCAGGACGGCACGGGGCTATTACTCAGCAATTTTGTAAATTTAATAGTGAATGACTAATCTGAGGGCAAGAGAACCTTTGTTGGGATCATCCGCTGTTATGATGTTTTCACAGTCATTTGGCGACGTGACGATAAAGCTCTTTGAAAAGGGCTACGCGTTCCGAGTATGATTGTCGTGTCGGGATTTAGATCGCCAGGTAAGATTAACCGCGCCCAGGGCGGTTGTCTGTCGTAATAAGCGCCCATGTTCAGTTAACCGCCCATCCCCTACTTTAGGAGGATTTTCGATTTAACCGCCCACTGCTCGGTTAACCGCCCTCCCCCGATTTTTTGGATTCGCCAATTTAACCGCCCAGGGCGTTAACCCGAACGATTACGGTAATTGCAGCGAGTCCACCAACACAATACTTTCACATCCAGGTGCCGAAATACAAAAACAATGATTACTTTTTAATATCTAATTATATTTCTTAATTTATCAATCCGTTAAAAAAGCACACGCTGTAAACATTTTGATGTTATCAATTACATTACTATCATACAGCATGTTCAATTATGCTATATTGATTTTGAACAGATTTTATGAGTGACTTGCATAAAACAGAAATTTTACAAGATTCTGATAAATTATTCCTTGAATGTCACCTATTTCATGCACTTGATCGAAAGTCTCTCACTCATTCTACTTAGAGGACAACAGAAGCACAGATCCAAATGACTAGCATTACGGTAAAAATTCTCCAATTTTGGAAGTCTTCAGAATTTGGGACACCGAAATCCCACAAAAATTGAGTTTTCTTCATTACGTAATTTGCAACAAATGTGATTTTGGCATTCGCCATATTTTTCAAATTTCCGACGATGTGTTTTCAATCAACGGAGTAGGTAACTGTGTCCTCATTTCGGTGAATCTTAACTTAAAACCGCCAATATCACCTATTTTTAGAATTTGGGGTACGCTCCGACCTTGAGCAAAATAATTTATTTTTAGTGTATCTCAAATTGGAGAGTCTTTATCGTAATCTGCTCCTAGTCAACTCTAACTGGGACAGCTTTTTTAGAAAGGGCTTGCGCACCTGCAGTGTGGGACTGGTATGGTATACAGTAAAATTCTCTAATCAGAGACAGTCTCTAAAATTTGAGTCACCAAAATTCAAGCCAAAGTTGAATTTGCTTGAATTTGCAAACTGTGACACGGGCAAACAATAATGGACAGGACTGTTACAAGTCTCATCATAAGCTTCGCCTGTAATACATGCCGATATCTTGCAAAGCCTCGCGTGATCTTGTATTTTCACGAGGCTTTCGCATCTACACCTAACCCTTGGTCTTGAGCGCATGTTTTATCACTTGAACTTTTGTGAAACAACGAGCATGTTTACTGTCTTTTCTCAGTACTATGCCTGGTGTTTATATGTTTGCAAATTTGAAACTGAAACCCACTTCTCAATTGCAAATAGTATGTGACCCTTAAGAATAACATTTACTTCAGTCCAACAAAGGGTTTCATAACTTAGGATAGAGGACAGGATGTTGAGATAATAAGTGTACTCCTGAGTGCTGTCCACACAGACTTACCATAAACAAGTTACTCCTGGAACGAGTTGTCAATAGGTTTGTGGATGCTATTTAAACTTGTGCAACTCGCCCAACATGTGACAGCGTACTCCACAATACCAAGGTCGGGTGACCTGTTCTAGGGTAACTTGTGCCACTTGTAATCCCCTTGTGGTAGCAAAAGTGGGGTAGGGCGGAAGTAATTATTAACTGCGGTTATGTACAGACGGGTTTTCTCTTGCACCGTATTGGCATTGGGTGTTCATTGTCATGCACATAGCGGCAACTTCTACCGTACCCTAGTCAACGGATGTGCTATACTTAAAAGTGGGGTAAGTTGCACTTGTGTACGTTGTTCTAGGGTAGGCTGTGTGTGGAGGGGATTAAGGAGACCTGGAACTGATTTGGTCCTGACTTCAACACAGACCACAGTCAAATCTCAGCACAGACCACAGCCAAATCTCAGCACAGACCACAGTCAAATCTCAGCACAGACCACAGTCAAATCTCAACACAGACCACAGTCAAATCTCAGCACAGACCACAGTCAAATCTCAACACAGACCACAGTCAAATCTCAACACAGACCACAGTCAAATCTCAGCACAGACCACAGTTAAATCTCAGCACAGACCACAGTCAAATCTCAACACAGACCAGAGTCAAATCTCAACACAGACCACAGTCAAATCTCAACACAGACCACAGTCAAATCTCAACACAGACCACAGTAAACTCTCAACACAGACCTAAGTCAAAACTAAACACAGGGTGTTGGTTACCTGAACAAGGCACAACCATCGAGTCAACCATATGAGCAATCAAACTACACTATCACAAATAACTTGGCACAGCATACCTTCTAGCTGAAAAAAAAATAATTTTCCCTTCAAGTATCATCAGGCAAAACTACCATATTCTTTAGGCCAATGTGTCTCTGTTTATTTGAATTATACATTCTTTTTAGGAAATTTTGTTACTCCAATGTGTGGCATATTGACACACCCACCTACGGTAAATTCACATTTTCATAGCATTTGTTGACACCAAACAGCTGCCAGAGAATGAGTTAACAAGCCCATTTTAATTAACAGTTACTATAAATTGATTACATGTCAATCTCTAACAATTTGTAACAGATTTTCCTTACTTAATTCAGAACTTTCTCTTTGGTTTTACTTTCCTACAGGCGCATGTGGCTAATTTTGAATATAGGCAAATAGGCTGTAATAACATACATATACCAGTATATGGTATAGCGTATGCACCAACTCACCTTATTAAAAAGGTATGGAATGGAATGTCTGCAAAATTTCGTTTCCCATCGGCGCTAGGTTGCACAAATTTTTATGCTATGAAGTGGCGACGAGATGAAATAGGTCATATCACTAGTTGGCAACAGGGAGCTGGTGGACAGCAGTGCGCATTTTTGTGTGGATTCACTTCATTGGGATATTTTCCAGCATTCTTTAATAGTTCTTTGCCACCATCATGCCATCAAATTTCCACTGTTGTGTGGTGGGATATTCAAACAGTTCAAACGAATGTTCCGTGTCTCAAAATGTCCGAGAATGAAAGAAATTACATTATGTCGCTGCCAATATGGCCCGTCTCGCAAGCCAGTGCTAGAAACTGTCATTGCTGGATTTCTGTCCACCAAAACTAATCAAGCAATTATGGGTTCTTGTCTAAGTTAATCCAAATTAGCCCTGGCAGTTAGGGACCAACTGTCTTGAAGCAAAATCCTGGGATTCATACTCACAACATTGCGTTATACTCACTGAATGTGCATTGGTACATTCAGAACTCGTAATTCCAATATGTAGATCGATACTGAAGAGAAAGTTAGGAATCAAACCACAGTTTCTCTTCAGAAAGGCCGCTTTATTCAAATGCACAGACACGGAAATCCAAAACAAGTAGTGCCAATCTAAAATAAGTCATCAAGTACGCTGGTTGGCTATCAAAACTACTCGTAACCATGTAAATAAGTCAAATCCACAAAGTCTGAAATCGCCAGACTCCATAGAATCAGGGTTCCGAAGCAATCAGCAAGCACACGGGTGAAGAACATCTTTCTTCAAAATGTGTTATCTCCACCACACCTCAGTTTCCTTGAAGTCTAACTTGAGCAGGACACAGTGCAATAACAATTTATGCTATGTCTGCTTAAAACTAGATCAACACAACACCCTGAGCACTAACAACACATAAGACCTCCATTATGGCTTCACGTACTATCGTACTAACACACTGTAGACATAAAACATCGGCATTATCATAAACTAAGGGTTTAAGATCTTACCTCTGTGACAGCGTATTTAAGGAAGGACAACTCACAAATCCCAGCGTTCTACCTGCCAACCTTAGACTGTCACACATATGAAGCAAGAGAATAATGTTCACTGTCTATAAATAACACTACAGCTATCTAGGCAAAGTCAATACCTGGGCTAAAAATAGAATCACACTTGAGAGGTTATTGGAGACTGGCTTAGTGGTTTTCAAGGTCAACACAAGGTGGTAGTGTAGGTTCAAAAACAAATCTCAGCAGCCTCAGGCAGTACTGTTTCTTTTTGCAATTAAATAATGTTGCTGTAAAATCTCACCAATTTAGGACACAATATGGCCGACAAGTGAAATTTTTTGTCATTTTTCCAAGAAAGATGAGTAGCACCGAATTAAATGATTGTTCTTGTTCAAGTTTTGTACCACAACTATCATCAATCTAAGTTTTGAAAATTTGTGGGCATTCAACAACAAGGCTAGAACCCCTTGAAAAATGAATTTGGTGAAATTTTAACGAAAGCAATCTCAAACCCTTCTTTTCAAAAAGGCAAACTATTGCCCAAGCTATGATTAACTCGTGGGGTGTTTGAAAACCCTGAAATTAAAAATATCTGGGTAATTTTTTCATTGCACACACACACACACACACACACACACACACACACACACACACACACACACACACACACACACACACATGTGCGCACACACACTCAAGGAAGTCCAGCTGCAGAAAAGAGAATGTCAAGGAACTAAAAGGTCAACAAAAACAAACCTACAGCAAAAAATTATCAGTTAATGAGTGCTGCATTTTGTATTTGACTAACTTCATACAGTCTACATACAACTCGAGCCCAGTGAGCGCACAATTTAGCATCTTTCACATGATGCAATATTTAATTCTGGTGAGCAAGACGGACTGAGTAGACAAAGACAAAATGCACTTTTTTCATTCAGACTTTTGAGACAGTGGAGATTACATGAACTGTTTGAACAGCCCACCACACAACAGCGGCAATTTAAGGGAATGATGGAGGTAAAGAATTTACGAAAAAAAACACTGGAAAATAATCCCACGGAAATGAATACATTCAATGCCGAACGCTGTCCACCTACTACCCTATCGCCATCTAGTGACAAGACGTATTTCATTATGTTGCCATTGTATGGAAAAATGGACATTAAAAGAACCTTACTCAGTTCTCCATGACACCATGACATCATAGCCACTTCATGCAAGCAGAAGTTTGAAATAATTTGTGTTTTTCATTTCCCACTTTCTGAATGCAACTTCTTATGTTTTCAAGAACAAAGCAGATCTGTCCGTCATTTACTTAAAATTTCCACAATCCTGAACAGAACAGCTGCGCACGTCTACAAAATGACTAAAATACAAATTCCAACAAACATGGTCCCTCGTGAATAGTCATAGACGGTGCGGATTGAATAACTCGGATGATGAACTCACGCAATCGATAACAAAACTTTAACCTAGACATAACTCCTGTTTGCTCTACCGGCAACAGTGTTTACTCTGCAGCAAAGTCAGCCTGTAGAAGTGTTCGGATGGAACAAAAATACATGGCTTTCCAATGTGACTATTGATTTCCCGGAGTTTTCCCTGGTGGCTCACTTAACAATTAATGGACCTCTGTCAAAGGCCATTCCAGGATATTAGCTATAATAATTTGACAAATTTCATAGTGAAAATAATCCATACCAAAACCAGACCTCTCATTGTTTATAACTTCACCTGCGAGACCATCTGTGAATCGCATTTCAGGTGATCTATGATTAATTCCAGTTTGAGCAGTCCGTCACTCAATAGGCCAGGGCTCAACATTAACTTTTTAAGCCACTTGCCCTTCGGGCAAGTAGTTGAAATTTTTACTTGCCCGAACAACGAATTCACTTGCCCCAAGTACAATCTCAAATAGCACCGTGCATGTGCACACCTAGGTAATGTGTTACCGTAGGGCAGCCTGTGCTGAGCCTCCTCTTGTGTTGTGCACGCTATATACATGAGTTGCTATTTTTTTAACGATTCTTCTTATAGAACATTTATTTATAAGGTGTGTCAAAACACTAGAGAGACAAATTAGAAGAGTAACTATGGTATCTGAACCATTGTCACACGTTCACAGGCGCCGAAATGAGCTAGGGCATGAACTCTAGACACTTCTGTGTATTCATTAGTTTATAGGCCCTCATGCATTAAACTTGAGTTGTTGCTAACCTGAATTTCAATTTTTGCTATCCGTAAAAATCTCGCACAGTTTTGGTCATCGGTACCTTGTATTAAATTAAAATCAAATTTTAACATATAATAATGCCACACATACTTTTACTTTCAATAAATAATTACATTTTTGAAAAATAGATAGACCGCGAAAAAGTCACCCTTCAGACTTCAGAGCGGCAATCCCGAAGACCGTATTCCTCTTCTTTCGGGAGTCGCCACCGGGAGCCGGGAATTCATAAGAATGTCCTTTGGAATTCCCCCTGAATAAATACCAGGCCTTTTAAACTGCTGTGTAGTGTAGAAAATATGTCGTCAATCATTCACTTTTTAGTTTTTGCGCGTATCTGTAGGACTTACATCCGCTGACGAACGCGGTGCTTCCAGCTGTACATGGGTAAACGCCGGCAAAAATCAAACGTCTTCCCTTGTTCACTGTCTCGCAGGCCAGAAAACCTAATTTCCCATGACGGAACCCATCCCCGCACTCTTTTTGTTTCATATTATTGCTTTGGTTCTTCCTGAATTCATTTTTTAGCAACTAAACCAATGCCGTCCAGGCCTGGATGGCTTCCATGTTTAGACGTTTTACCAGAGTGCAGACGATCACTAGTATCACGTGACAACTTATTTAGAAACTGCAGGGCACGTTCAGAGAATCGAAAGGATTTGACCGCGAGCGTCATCTGTGCACGCTGCACCACACTCGTTCTATTTTCCTTTCGGTGCTCATTCGAAGGCGGGAGATTCTTTGACGGCCACAGGGACTTTTTTGACGGTTTTTAGGCTTGTGTCGGGGTTCGTTACTTTGGAACAAATGTCGAACAGACAATCTTAGGATCTACTTGCCTATGCGGCTAGCTTTTTAACTTGCCTGTCGGGCAAGTACTTTTCAAATTCCACTTGCCCGACGCAAAATCTACATGTACACGGGCAATCGGGCAACCGTTAGTGTTGAGCCCTGAGGAGTTCCTCAGATATTCAGGTAAGTCTCTATTTATTACTGGCAGTCACATACAGGGTACATGTTTGACTTAGAATAGAGCAAAAGCTCACCAATTTCAGACAAAAATAATCACTAAAACTGATGTCTTATTTCCTTTTTTAGAAGCTTCTGGTGGGAATGTCCAGAGAATACACCAGGTTGCTGTCAATAAAAGTGCGCATGACCACCGTGACACGTTATTGTACAAGTCTTGCCCACTCCATGCAGCCGGACTTAGTCGTCACAAACAGTTGACCTTGACTGCAGTTGACCTTGACTGCAGTCATGCCAGTGGATCCAGAAGAGACCATCCAAACAAAAAGGGCACCACCCACAAAATGAAGAAGTTTAGTGTATGAAAATGGTGCACCTATTGCACCTCTGTCTGCTATCCTCAATACTAAAAAAACCTGGAATATAAGACTAAGTCTTATAGGGAAAATAATACATTCCTGAGAAACAGTTAAAAATGCAACGAGAGAAACGTTATCGCAGAACTTTTGAAAGAGCATACTTCAAGGAATCCACATGCAAAAATTCAGGTCATTTGCTCTTCCCGTTGAAAATGCGACCGCAGAACGATTGAAAATGGGTGAAAATGCGCCAGAGCCGCCATCTTGAAAGTGACTTCTGGTTAAACAAACTTTTATAATAGCCAATCAAACGAAACAAACAGGTGAAGAGAGTGAACATGATTGGTTCACCAATGTGCCCTCTACAGGAGAAAACGTTTTCGGCCAGATATCGAGGTGCGCATGAGCCATGGCCAATATTTCCGCCATCCTTGACCGGAAGTTAACGATTTACTTGTGTTCTGCAATAATCGTACCAAGTTTCAGCTCTACGTTGAAAAATGCCGCCTCTATGAGCATTTGAATTTGAAACCATAAACAAAATGGCCGCCACGTCCGAAATTTTGAATCCAGGACTTCCAAATCTACACGTCGTGTGCGAATTTCGTGCGAATCGGACGAAAATTGCAACCTGTAGAGTGCGAACAAACAAAAAAAACAAACTTGACGGCAGACCAACATACTTGTCGGAATTCGAGGGATTCCGCCAAGTAATGACCTTATATTCAAATACAAGGCAACACCTTTTCTTCGGGTACAGTAGGTTAGTCATCATTTCTTCATGTTTTTTTTCTGCCAGTTGGCCAGAACAAAATGTTAAGTACTGGTAAAGTTAAGAAAACACTGGTTGGAAAAAAACATTCCGTGAAAATATTGCAATAACCCTTCCACTGAAATGTTGAATAACAGACAAAACAAAAAATATTCTAGAGTTTAATTCAACAGCACATTCAGGGAGACTTGGGTAAACACAGAATGACATTTCTTCCAAATTAAAAGATTCTATCCAAAAACATGATCTATCACGATTTGATATGTGACATCAAACCAATGCCACTTTAAGCAACAATCAAACACGAAGGAATCGCCTTGAATCACTGTCACTATCACTGTTTGAAATTTAAAGAATAAACCTCCATGCTGTAATAATGCTGAATACACATAATTATTTCAGTGTTAAATTCAACACCACTTCCAGTGAGACTGAAACATGATTATTACAAGATTCACAGCACATCTTTACTAAATTCTCTGCTACTTTCCACTTCATAGAAATTTTGGTTTCTTAAAAGTGCTCAGGTTATAACTAATGTCTAAGGGTCTTTTTCCACCAAGTTAAACAGAGTACTAGCACAGCGTAGACGTATTGGTAATTAACGGACATTCGAGTTATCACTAGGTCACACTATCATCTCCGAATTTACCACAAGGTAGCGTAATATGACCTTGACAACTGCCACAGGAGTGACCCTAGGAGATCACGTCAGTGGACACTCACACCTCGCTGTTAAATCCACCTGTTTACTGTGAGGTAAACTTCAACAGCTCATTTCACCCCAAGACCAAAAGTAAGCATTCATACTGACCAACACTCCCTAACCACCGAAGTGTCAACGTTTGTGGGAAGTGTCAATAAAACATCACAAACTGACTCTGTAAAGTGCTTACATCAACTCCCTATTTTATGTCAGACTTTTTGAGGTTATATAATGCCACTTGGCAACAAGTGGAGTTCATCAGCAATTAGATATTGCACAACAAATAAGCTTTAAAATTTCAGTTTCAGACTGGCAAGATTTGACTTATGATATGCAAAACATTTGACAAGCACACATCAAGGTCCATATCAAAAATCAGATGTTGTTTTAAACAAAATCGAAAATATTGAACGTGATATGGCTTTTCCTTCAGATTGACATTTTTATGAAATGTTCCATTTAAAGGTAAGAATATTTTTATGAAAATATGATTTCTAGATAAAGGGACAGCAATTAGTGAAAGTAGCAACACGCAGCCTTGTTTAGACTTTGGCTACTTTCACAGGGGTAGAAACAGTGCATATGCTTTAGGAAAGGAGAGATAAAGGCTTGCTGCTAGAGATTCAAACAGACGAAATTCCATGCTGTATTCATTGCCTTTGGTACTTCTTTAAAATATGATATAACAACCAACAGCTTTAATATTACCACCGTGATTCTGATGGGACCATCCAGGCCTGTTGGCAAACATATAAAAGCAATCAATGTCAATAAATCACACTCTAGATAAGGAAACATCAGAATTTTTGCATATTTACATGGGAGGGGGTTGTGCAAATGTGTGTTTTGTCGACTTGTGAAAATGGCAATCATGCGTAAATGGTCCCTAAGTGTACATGTTGTCACACAAAAATTGGTGGCATACTCACAGCCAGCGAAGTTGTTATGAAAGTTGTTAGAGGTCATGTTGCCAAGGAAACTGTTGTCAGGCAACTGGGTCACATGTCTGTAGTACTTGTTGAGGTTGTATCACCTGAAAAACAAAGTGTGAAACTGCAAAATCATCCCAGTTTGACATGCAGAACAAGAAAACTTATAGTTAAGGTGAACCATACCTTAAGTGACTGGAATTTCAACATGCATGTTACGAGCAAAAAGCCTGTTCAAACATTCCATCTGTCATTGAAAGTGTGGACATCTTTCCATAAGAGGATTGCAACTATAACTGGTCAGAAGATTCCTCACACCTCACACCCGTAGTTAGCGGGTAGTTTGTTTCTACACCACCCGTATCACTGTTAAAACCAAAATTTGACATTAAAAGATTTTGTTTTCTCCCACGAACTGATTAGTGCAACCATAACCAAAGGCCTCTTTCTCCCTGAACACGAGTCCTTTGAAAAAGCCGTCTTCCTCCAAAAGTAATAGTAAAAAAGCAAATGCTTTGAGGCAACTCAAACCAGGCCAGCAAAGCTCCAGAAAACGTGCAATCCTTGCAACCGTTCTGGTACGAGCAGAATGTCAATGCAAATTGCAAAGTTAGTTGAATCATTCATACCTGCTTTAGTAGTTACAGTAGTAATGTCCTTATTGAAGTAATCGCACGCAGCCCTGATGCATAAGGTGCCGTTCGAGAGAGACTGAGAAATGAAGTTTTTTGTTCCATGTGTTCATAATTTTTTTTAATGTGACAATTTGAGAAAATTTACATGTAATTATTACCATAAAACAGATTTCTAATTCTACTGGAGATTATTTGAACAGCAGGCTAGCAAATATTAGAGATGAAACTACCCTTTAACTGTTGACGACAACAGTGCCCCTCGGCAACAACTGTTCACACCGCACCACAGCAACGACACTCCGCAGTAAAATCCACCTGTTTACTGCAAAGTTAACTGGCGCTGTTAACTTCAGTCCAGTACCGAATTTAACTCCCCAAAACGTAGCGGCAACGTTCAGTATGAAAGGACCTTTAAGTTTATAACTACTGCTAGGGATGCATTGTCTACAGTCATGTTTGAAAATTAACTTCAATGTAAAGCACAAACTAGAAACATGAGTGATCACCCAATGTTAAAGACATCCACAACAATATGTTTCAGTTCCTACTTCAGACTTCTTTACAAGAAACAGGTGTTGCAGCAGAGAAAGGGTAGAACAGAAATACGCATAGGTAGATATATGAAAATAACACAGCAGGAATTCTTAGGGGAATGATAAAAAAAACATCTTTATGTTCCATTTTTGCGGGCTAACATAAGGTTAGCGTAGGGTATTCCCCCTTTCAATCATATTTATCTAAATTAGCAAACCAAAATTAGTTCTGCCTAATTAGTTTCTTTCCCTACTGAATATGGTAATTGTTCACTTCCTCCAAATAAAAATAATTGCAAAAATTATGATTTTTTTTACTTCCAAAGACGATTACCTTGGGGAAATAAAGGAAGTTTTGCCAACTGTTTTATGAAATCTACGTAGAAAATACAGAATGAAATCTTTGTTAGTCTTTATGTTGTTAAGAAATTTGACAAAATAAATATATGAGAATTAACTTGTGTAACCAAGTTTGTCATTTTAGCAACACTTTCATATACTAGGGCTCAGTTAACAAGCAACAAGTTTCTGTTTACAAAGAGCTCATCAGGTGAGACGTCACTTTCCAATTAGTCAAACTCCGATCTATCGCGGCTCAATTGCAACTCCCAATAGCTTTCCAATAGCTTTCCTAGTAACAATTCTCTGTAGTGACATTGGAGTTCATACTAGTTCTAGGGATTTGACACCAGACAACATGTATTGCCTGTAGCGACCTCTAGTGATTATTCCCATAAAAGTGGAGTTATCCTTTCCATTGCAAGGCAGTTGTGTAACTCCACAGCTAAAGCTTGTGAATTAGGCTTTCCCACTAACTGAAACTAAGGAGAACAGGGGAGATGTGGCATTAATGGTAAAGTGACGTCACCACTGCCAAACAATTTGTCACCAAGGTTATTGTACCCATTCAGGTAGCACCTACTTTAAGCTAATCACTAATTCCTGAATTTTCAACAATTTCACTTTTGAATGTCCTCGTTTCGTTCATTTCTGAGATTCTCAATTAAAATAGTCTGTGTATTTACCCACACAAAGATACAATTTTACTACCAAGTGACATAAGTGGGATCCGGACAGACCCCAAGATTTCATTTGAGTATGGCAAAACACAACTTATAGTAGAGCCGAGTGCATGAACTAGAACAACTAATGACCTTTGTCTGAATTAAGAGAAAATTCGACTTCACCGTGCACATTCGACACAAGTTTTACTGTAGACTTTTTCATTCCACAAGTCACCCACCTGATATCACACAAACTACAAAAACAACATCCACTATATCAGTGGCCAAAAGTTCACTTAATGAACAATAAGAATCCATCCGAAAACCAAAAAAAAATGTTGCCGTTTTCCATAGAAACCTTTTGCCAAATTCCGTAAAAATCCATCAAGGAACTCGGGAGATGCAGAGGCTTGCAATGAAAAAACGAAATAGCCAGTCGAGGGCACAGCAGCAGTCGAATCTGTTCAAAAATTTGAGCATACCGACCCATCCATGAAATAAAAATGTCTACAAAATTTCTCAAAAGAGGCATTTTGGATATACAGCAGTGGACATCAGGTGGACGACGGACGGTGGATAAACGATGGAGATGATGACAGCGGTGGAAGTGCCAAGGGACTCGTGCAAGTTTTGTTTAACACACAAGGCCAATTAGCATACCCCCTACTGGTACAATATGGCTATAATATAACATTAATAAGTTATCACAGCTAATTTGCCCAGTGACGTCATAACTGATAATCACCAAGAAAGCTACCCTAAGGAACAGTCATGTGATGGCCTATGTAAATATTCATTGAAATGTGCCTGAAAAGTCTTGTTTACCAGTCTTTTTTGCTAGATCTGGGCTTAATTCAAAACAAAGTTTCAAGTCTACAGAAGATTTTGTCTTTAATGAGAATTCCAATGCTGTTACTAATTGTGTGGAATGAGTGAGACTATCGGTGCAGCATGAAATGTTGAGACTCAAGACTCTGAAAATTATGAAGCTGATCTGCAAATGTACCACAAAATGTCACCAATTTCGGACAAACATGATTGTCAAAACACCATTTTTTTCGTTTGTCAAGGTCTTCCAACATTTTTGTGAATGCCGACAAATTTTCAAAATATTTTCTGATGACAGCTCTAATACAGAACTTGAACATGGTAAAGCATTAATTTGATGTTACATAACTTTTAGGAAAAATGAGAAAATAAAATTTAAGTTGTCTGCCATATTGTGTCCTGAATTAGTGAGAATTACTAATTGTGTCTTGAAACTGAACACCCCTCTACAGCCTGGGCCATCAATAAGTGTGCTGGAGCTGAACACCCCTCTACAGCCTGGGCCAGCCAATAAGTGTGCTGGAGCTGAACACCCCTCTACAGTCTAGGCCAGTCAAGAAGTGTGTTTTGGAACTGAACACCCTTCTATAGCCTGGGCCAGTCAAGAGTATCATGCAACTGAACACCCGTCTACAGCCTGGACCAGCCAATAAGTGTGCTGGAGCTGAACACCCCTCTACAGCCAAGGCCAGTCAAGAAGTGTGTACTGCAGCTGAACACCCTTCTACAGTCTAGGCCAGTCAAGAAGTATGTTTTGGAAGTGAACACCCTTCTATAGCCTGGGCCAGTCAAGAGTATCTTGCAACTGAACACCCGTCTACAGCCTAGGCCATTCAAGAAGTGTCTGCTGGAGCTGAACACCCCTCAACAGCCTGGGCCAGACAAGAATATCCTGCAACTGAACACCCCTCTACAGCCTGGGCCAGCCAATAAGTGTGTGTGCTGGAGCTGAAGATCCCCCTACAGCCTGGGCCAGCCGATAAGTGTGTGCTGGAGTTGAACACCCCTCTACAGCCTGGGCCAGTCAAGAAGTGTGTACTGGAGCTGATAAAAGGTTGCCATATCAAGTCTTAATTAAAAACAAGATTACAAAAATGGGTTAAACTTTGTTAGCTTGGACACGCTGACCAGGAAGACAACCTGTGTAGCTTTGGACCCTGTTTTATCATAACTTTCTCAGCCCTGATGCTTGACACAGCCTTGTCACATCTGGAAGACTCCATTAGCAACCCACACAGCCATAGTGGCCAACACAATCCAACCACATACAGTCCAACCACATTGCAACTAAGCTAGTTTATATAACATTAGCTCCATTACATTACAACCTCCATTCCTCAGGAGTCTCAAACACACTAACCACAATACATTCTGATTTAGTTACAGGGAACTGCAGCCTACACTGAACACTGGGGGTTTAGTTGCCACTCAGTCTTGGACACACCAGCATCTTCCATAAGACTTCAGAACACTGAATATTTAAATTAAAAAACGAGTTTTTTCACAGCACAAAACAAACATACTTGAAGTAAGAATTAGTTAAGTTATGAATAGAATTACTGTGTGGTTCATTTTGAACGATTACCACTTGTGAATGAACAGCATTAATTACTTAGTATCTAAATGAATGACAATCAGTCAATCATATTTTTACGTAACTAAGCCTCCAGCAACACAACTGATCAGAGGAAGGAACAGTGAGGCACAATATAAGTTTCACTAAGAAATTTGTATTGACGTCATCATCTACAGTTAATATTGACTAGCCATATCAAGTCACTCAATATAGATAATCAATCACTTACCAACACATGTTCCAGGACCAACCTGGTGTCCTGGCTTCAGATTTTACTGACAAAGTTTTTAACAAATCCCAAAATGGGTAACCAGCAGGTTTAAAGATGCTATGTCTCATTAAATTGTGAATATGAAATGAAATACTAGATTACAAACAGCCCGGACCCTCTAGTGTGCCAGAAACCATCCAAGAACCAGTTGCCATTACAATCTTGCGAAAGTCTCCTTTTGCAAGACTATTTTTAGGTAAATGAGTGTGGAAAAATTTCATCATTACCGTAATGAAACAAGTCACAGATTTCACCACTTATTTTGCTATCAAACATAGATTGCATACTATTTGGAAATAGTAAGTTTTTTTATACGTTAGCACTTGTTTTAAGTGTATCAGTTGTGGTGTTTCTTTAAAACAGCAATTTATTTACAAATTGTTTCTTTACCTGATAATACTTATACATGCAGTTCTCCAGCAAGTCACTAGGTGGTGCCTGAAACAAATTTGAATATTCATGGTTTTAATGAGACATAGTATCTTTAATAGAAACAAGCGATCCAAGAAGTAGGGTGGTAACATGTACTCATTGTCAAATCTACAAAGTTTCATGAAAAAAATGCCTGGTGAGGAGAATGTTGCTTGATTTTCACACAATTTTCATAGGGGAATTGGGCCCCGATATTCAACACCAAAATCGAGGCATCAAGGGCTCTGACAGCACAAATTTTGCAAGATTGAATGTTGTGTAGCTTGACAATAAAACACTTTTTGCCATTAATAGTGTTAGTAGAAGAATAAATCCAATCACAAAGCTGCTGTCAGAAAGTCCAAACAATGACATCACTAGGAAAGACTGTAGGGAACAAGATAATTCAATTCAATGCCACCAACACAATGAAATTTGAGACTGAGAATAAACATACATGCATGCTGTTGAAGGCCAGCTCTCACTGATTTCTAGCAGACAAAGGGCAGAATTCACAACAATGGCATGGGGTTTCACAGGAGTTGCTCCATTTTAGTCCCATTTACACCACATTAGATCACAAGCTGGATGAGCATGAGTCATTTACACCAAGATTATCTGCACATGCTCGCATAAACAAAAGCGGAATCCAAACCATGTGGAATGCCAGCCTATCACTCTAAACACGCTACTGCGCAAGCGTAACAGAGACTTTGCCCCAACTTGTGTTTAGACGTGCAGTTGACAATGCAGCAACTGTCAAAATGGCTGCTACGGTTTCAACTTGCTACAACTGTCAGTCGTCCTTACACACACATACTTGCTCCCCATCAGCTGTTCTATGTTAGCTGCTCCGTGTCAAGTGCACCCCGTGTAAATGCAGCTTAAGTCACACGTTTATCCACCAAGTTACATATCGTCATCACATTGCCAATGCCAAATTCACCCAATAAGTGATGGCAAAAAAGGTAATAAATATAATTTAGTTATGTGTGCTCTTGGAAATTGTGGAAGTTGCATATTGTGGACAAAATCTACCTGGTAATTGCAAAATGACGAGTTGCTGTTGACTTGTGACTGTCTTAACTGACGGAGTGACCAAGCTGCTCCATAGGACGTGATAGAATTTGTTGGAACAAGGAGAGGTATATTAACCCGTTTCAGACTCCGTTAGAATTGATCACCACGTCGAATGAGGTACTTGTCAGAAGTAAGACGTGCATCTCACCAAGAACAGCTACTGAATAATGATGTTGCGTTCAATAGTATTGGTCGCAGCTTGTGCGCAAGACCACAGATTTTGTGGACAGAGAATATACAGGGGTGACATGCCATGTACTTATTAGTCTACAATGCCACCTTGTATGACATGGGGATTTAGCTTATGTTGCAGAATGAGTTGCACTGAACTGGTGTTTCTATAAACAATGGATTTCTAGGATAATTACACCAAGACAATGCAAGAAACTTGTATTTTAATGGCGGTTGTGTGACGTAGGCGTAACCCCGTTTTCCCGTATTATCCACTAGGTGTCACTCTTCAACATCATTTTATTGTTCACAAAATGTTTAATCAAGTAGAACTACATGTCCATTGCCCCTTATGTATCTTAGTGGCCCACAGCTCATCCAATGATACAATTTTAGCATGCAGCATCCGAGAGAGGTAATTTATTTCTGCCGGCCATCACCAATGGAATGACAACAGAACTGGTCTTTTGGCAAAATATTCAGTCAGAGAGAAGATTTGAAGGAGATTTGACAGCAAATCAGCAGAACGCTGATGGCTGATCAAACATCCCACAAACATTCCTATTCACTTGAATTTCTTCAGGCTGAATATCTGCCTTCTGATCAACCATGTTACAGGAAAAGTGTGATTTAAGTTTCAGGGCCTTTCCTAGATAACTGTCAAGACTTGGACATGCCAGCACCTTCCTTACTTGGAAGTTATGCAGCCAGTATTGACAAAATAAAGACCAGAGTACCTAGTGTTCAAAGTCCACAGAGCTAGCTTCATTTACATGCGCCATATGGCAATTGTCAGTTCTAGTTTTTGTTGCAGACAATTCTAGTGTCTTGAGCGCTTTGTTGCAAGACCTTACGCGCCTCGTCACGAGACATTGCGGTAATGGCTCCGAAATTCAATCCATCAAACAATATTCTGAGGGTAGCAGACTCTGTTGATTGACGAAATCTACTTTAAATACTAAAGCTCAAGGACAACTTTGTCACATCAGATTATCTTGATCAACATTTTCATGTTTACTGTTGCCAATGGCTATGAATTCAAATACTTTTTTAGCACTGCCCGAGTCAAGCCTAGGGTTTCCGAGAGCAAGTTTCTTACGAGAAAACCAAGTATACAAAAAATCACAAATTTTGAAAGTAATTTTGAGATTTAACTAACGCAGACAAGAAAAAAAGACCACAACTAAAGTGAGTGGTAGACTAGGCTTGAATGTTCAATTATAAAAGAAAAATCATGGCTTAAAGGACTATGCCACCAAAAAAAACAAACCCTTTTGTATCAATTTAGATCGAGTAGTTCTACTCGATAACGGCACGTTCGGTTGTGTTACCTGACACCTGACGGCAGGCGGAGGTGTTGAAATTATCCAATGACGTAATTGGTTTCACACGCAGTCTGCTCAGCAGTTCACAACATGGGTTACTGGTGTCAGGTTATCACTTGACTTCATCATTTAACACCAATAAATAATCGAACTTTGATGTAAAACCCTTAAAAATACACCGAGTTCTTACAATAATGCGTCCACATATAAATATGTGGGCGCATAAAAATGTGTTGTTTTATTTCGCTGTTACGGATTTATTTTTATTTGGACACACTGTAGCCTACAAAGTTCAGCAGGCCAATTTACCAAGGTCCATAGCAGGAGTTTGGGGGTCTGTTCAGAGATAAATTCAAAGTATTCTTCCATGAAATACAGACAGGAGAACCAAGAACTGTGTTGTTTTTTTAGTTCTAAACACACAAAACGCTAGTTATTCTGACCAGGGCTCGTAACCTGATCAGATTCGTCGCGGCCGCACTGACTCGTTATCCCGGCCAGTGACTCGGAACCCGATCAGGCCCGTCGCGGCCGGGACTGGCACGAACATAAACCAGCTTGAGTTAGAAACTAAACCGGCAGTCAGGAAAAGACTATAATGGTGAGCCAAAGAAATAATGGGAATTAGCCACGAAACTGAATATCTACTTACTAATTGTCAGGGGCCCGCAAAGTCGGGTTCCCCTTCCACAGACCGTTAGGTCAAAAGTTGTACAGTAACAATGATTTGAATAATGCATTTGTATTTCTGAATAAAGATTCCCCTAACATGTGACCACAGATATAAAATCGAGTAATTGTTTCACAACAGCTTTCTGTCAGCAAACACTGAATTAGCATGCGCTCGCACGGCCTCGGTGCCCGGTCCTTGCTGATATCAAAGCCCGGTAACGCAGTGGTTTATTCATTATTGGCTTCTCAATTACACTCAAAAATACTGCAAAGACATTACAAATCGTATCTAATGAGACAGACTTTGTTTCAGATTTATGTAAGCATTGGTTAGGATGTGAATAATTCATTTTGAAGCAGAACGCAGAATAATAAACGTCTACATGGCAACTCACCCGGCGCCAATCCCGACTTAGTTAGTCAAGAGCTCATCCGACGAAGACTTCACGGATCGGATCGGTAGGTTTCACAGCTATCAATTCGAACCGGAATACACTGATCAAGAAATACTAGAGAGGCGCCGTGAACATGCACAGGCAACGGAACGTATGGATAGTTCTTTGGTAAGCCAGAATTCGTCAGAGAAATCACTGTCGACGAAATGCCAGTCCACAGACACGGAAATGTTTCACGGCCTCATACCGTAATCGTTCGAGTTAATGCGGTTAAATTGGCGAATCCAAAAAATCGGGGGAGGGCGGTTAACCGAGCAGTGGGCGGTTAAATCGAAAATCCGCCTAAAGTAGAGGATGGGCGGTTAAAAGAACATGGGCGCTTATTACGACAGACAACCACCCCGGGCGGTTAATCTTACATGGCGATCTAAATCCCAACACGACAATCATATTCGGAACGCGTAGCCCTTTTCAAAGAGCTTTATCGTCCTGTCGCCAAATGACTGTGAAAACATCATAACAGCGGATGATCCCAACAAAGGTTCTCTTGCCCACAGATTAGTCATTCACTATTAAATTTACAAAACTGCTGAGTAATAGCCCGTGCCGTCCTGCGGTGCGCAGACGACCAGTCACCTCGCAGCCTCCACTAGAATTAAAACTGTTTCAAGATGTGACCCTACTTAAGTGCGCGCGTGCAAGCTTCACGTGTTGCAGAGGTCAGACATCAAATTTATGGTTACAGTCTCGTGCTATACGTAGCTGTCAAGTTCTGAGTCAGAGAGCAGTTTTAAAATTGGTTGTAATAAAAGTTTGAAAAACTTAAATCTGTTTTTTTTTGTGTTTGGGATGTTATAGTCGACACTCCGTGACTCAATGACATTTTCAGCGTATGGTTCTGCGGCTAGCTGTCTTATCTCGACAGCCCGGCATTGCTCTCTTGCCGTTGCGCCAAACATGCTATGCAAAGAAGTAAGACAAGGATCGGGGGTGGTCGAGCCAGTCGTCGATCAAGAATAAAATTTCAAGCAACTGCATAAATATGTTACAAAATGTCAGAAAACAGCAATGTTTCAATTCATTATTCTAAACGATCACCTTACCAAACTTCGTGGTGGAAAAACATTTATTTTTCATGCAAGATGTCCAGATTATCCTATTTATATCACTTGTAATATCGCACTGCGGCACTGTTCGGTCCCGCTGTTATCGCGCAATGTCTCAGTCGGCTGACAATCGTGACTTGGAAATGCCGTCAAGTAATATAACGGCCTCTTTCAATATGCATCTCGTTTTTTATGGCCAAAGATAGTGGCGGTATTCAGCACGCACGTAGGGCCTACGTGTGAGTCGCCTGTCAATCACGTTGGTGTCAAGGTAACATGCACTCCAAAGTGTGGGAACTTGCGCACGTTCACCACTACAAATCAGTCACACATAGCGACAGTGGGAAGGAACAAAAACGGGCGTGACTATGTGCTTTTAAGCTGTTGTTACGAAAGACCCAGTTCTTTACGATATTCCTCCGTTGCCAATGTTCCCCAAAACTGCGATGTCAAGTCTATTGCCATATTTCCCGGCTCGATGCTCCCTAAGCCCATCCCTGTAACTAGCTGTGTGAATCTCCTACCCACTATCGTCAAGCAGTCTACGTCGCAGATATTTCAGACTCGAATGGTAAGAATTTTTGTTCAGGCTGAAAATGGCCAATGTATAAACAAAATTATTCTGGATGGCTAAAAGGGGGATTTGGAAACGATAATTCACACAGTCACGCTTACGTACAGGCTGACGCAAGAATAGTAAAGAACAGCCAGCGACATTAGTTAAATCTGCTAACCAGTTTGACTGAAATGCAATAAGCGAAAAACAAAATTTGACTAGCCGTTTTTTATTACTTCAAGATCATACACAAGCATACGTTTTTGTCAACGTTTGAATTCAGAAATCGACAGGCAGCAACGAAATCGGTAACCCAGTAAGGCATTTGTACTGTCCCTTCGGTCGCCCCACATCCTCTATAACCCGGTAGTTATATTCATCAATATATTGAGAATTTGACATCTTTCCGTGAGTTTTGTTCAAAATACGAGAGCTTCCCACCTTAATAGAATTTGGAGGGTTGGCAAAACTATTGTCACATTTCTCTGGCCTGATTTTTTCAAATATATGTTTTATCTAGTGCACTGCAGACGGAAACTCAGCGCGGCAGACAAAGTCGCTGAAAGCGGAGGTTTTGACGCCGGCGGCGTTCTTAAACTTTGCAAACAAGGGAAGAAAATAAAGAGACAAAAAGATTCAAGTATTATATTTTGAAGTGAGTTCACGACCCAAGACAATAACTCGTTACCTGTATTGTAATTCAGATTGCTAAACCACCGTCTCGGAGTCCCGACGTCGTTGCACTCATTATGATCGTCGATCTTTTTCTAAAGGGGATGGGCGCTTAACCGAGAGGTGGGCGCTTAACTGGAAATCTTCAAAAATCGCAGGGGGGCGCTTAACCGAGCAGTGGGCGGTTAATTCGAAAATCCATTTAAAGTCGGGGATGGGCGGTTAACTGAGCATGGGCGTTAACCCGAACGATTACGGTACTTGTTATTAACGGCGTACCTTTCATTCTTCACTACCACGAGCCACTTCCTAAGCATTTCGGGCTCTAAGAAGTCGGAAAAAGGATATACCCGCTTTCTTCGCAGCTTCATAGTTCCGAAGGGCGGGAACTGACGCACCGCGATATAGCGGCATTCACTCTGCAGACGAACCATTGACGTCGCTGCGTCGTTTCTCACCTTCCTCACAGGTTAACGCGACACCTCTCCGCAAGGTGAGGTCGACCGTATAAGAGGCGATGTGTATATAGACCGATTAAGACAGTAAAAAAGACTAATTAAATCGGGTGGCATTCTCCTTTAAGTTCCCTTAGGCAAGCGCTTGTCACAGGAGCTATCTCGCAACTGCCTTGTATTTGCAGAATGCAACATAGCATTTTATAAGATGAGTGAAAACCTGTATGCATTTAGTACTGTATTAGTCCGTCTTTGGGGAAATGTCATTGGCAAGACTATATCAATAGTATTCGGTCATGTTAAACTTGAGTACATGATTTACATCAGTTGAAACTTAGACTGTACATAGATTGTTATTGTGATACCTGAAAACAAATGATAAAATTCTTTTCGTGAGTGCACCCAAGTGTAATCACAAAAAAACAACCCAAGGTCAGCAGATGCCCTTGAACCTTGGTTGTTGCACTGTTATACAAACAGTTAAAAATTTAGCCACTGCGTAACTTATGATGCCAAGCCTCTTTTTGTATAGTTCAGCAAATGAAAGACGTCGTGAACAAACATGCGGTCACACGTAATGTACGGTTCACCACAAGTAACTTGAATACAACAAGAGAAAACACTGGCAATCTGGCGTCCATAGAATTTCACTAATTTCAAACAAAAATAATAGCCAAAGACGATTTTTATTCTGTATTCAAAGGTTTTTAGCATTGTTTAACTGGCCATTGTCGCATTCTTAGCTGGGTATCCTGCTTGTGAATTGTATTGTTAGTTCCAACCATGGCCAACAGATGACCTCTATGCCCCAACTTTGTTATCTATGTTCAGCACCTTGCCATAACTCATGCTTACAGCCAATTTTGCAACTCTGCATGCTTTTATTTCATTTATCCTTGTCCCCTTATCATGATCAGACCTGTGATCAAAGGTCTGGAATTATATTGATGTTGTTCTTACCATTTGTGTCTGTTTTTATATGCATGGGGAGCTTCAACTATACATCACACGGCCTGGATCTCAGCCAAAGGAATCTTAACCAACATCTTGAGTACAATAAACTGAAGTTTTTAGAATCAAAATTGCTTCATATTTATGAAAAAATGTTGTAATATTACAAAAACCCTCCATTTCAACTTGAAACTACAGTGGTTTCCAAATCCAAGCTAAATACAGGTATCTTTTTATTCCAATGTCAATGTTCTTGTGGTCTTTTGTCCAACAACGCAACTCGCAGGTCAAGTATCTGTCACAAGTACCTTTACTACGTTCATGAACAGGTGCCAGAGAATCAAAACCCAACAATTATGGTACTTTTTGTATTTCCTCATGTAAAAATGTTCATACATGAGAAATCCAAATTCAGAAGCCAAACAATTTAAAAAGACACCAGTTTTAGTACATCATACTCGGTTTAATTTTTACCAGTCATTTGGGACCACAGAGTTATCACTAACTTCTGTGTACCAAACAAAAAGACTTTAGATCAGTGTTTCTGATCAACAGGCTTCTTAGGGATAGTGGTTCTTGTACAAATCTATTGACAAAGAACAAGGTGCCATTAAACGGGAGGAATTTCCAATGAATACCCAAATTCTCAAAAACAAAGTCTGAAGATAGCTTTGGGATGGAAGGAAATTTAAAACCATCAAACATTTATTTGGTGTTACTCATATTTTATAAAAAAAACACTTGTCCATCATTGCTGTGAGCTAATTGATCTATCGCCAGGATTTTGAACGACGGCTTAACTGACCAATCAGAACGCAGCATTCTTGACACACCTTCGTTTCCAAGCCACCATTTTACTCGACAAACAACACGTTGCTGGGTAAAAGTTATTGTTTGTTTATAGGGGCAGAGCTTGCGATACGTCAATTTTGAGGAGACATTACCTTATTGCGAACTTTTTTTAAATTTGCAAAGAAATAAGCAAATTTAGTGCACGTGTATATAAAACAAAATGTTGTGATTGCCAAGAATTCAATAAGTAAGAATTACTAATTGAGGGCTATTGATGTGGACATTGACAAATGCTGAGTTTTTGATGGCATGGGATGGATGACTGCTGCAGTTTATTTACATAATGGCGTTGTCAAAATGCAGCAAAGCACGTGCAGCCACTTAGATAGTAAATGAACAGAGCACTGAAATGTACCCACTACTGTATCACAAATGGTAGGCTTCTGGGGTGTTAATTGGTTTCAAAAATGGTCTATAGGTGGTGCAGAACAAGTTGAACCCAGCTGAAAATGGGAAGACCTCACAGTCTTAGTACAAACCTATTTGCCACACTTCATGAAAATCTGAAGATACAGAGGCAAACATAACAAGAGCAACGCGGAGCGTTGAAATGCACCCACGAATGCATCGCAAATGGTGTGCTTTTAGGGTTATTTATTTGTATCATAAAAATGGCCACTAAATGGTGCAAAAACGTACACTCCATCCAAAAACCGGATCATGTCATATTTCATAAAATCTGTCAAGGAACTTCAGAGAAACGAAGGAAAACAGAACAAAATGAAATTGCCACTTCTGGGCACAGCGTCCGTTTGATCTGCCTGACTGCCATCGTCTGTTATCTTCACATAAATTCACTTACTAAATTTAATAAAGATCCTGCAGTGGGTTTTGGAGATACAGTTATGGGCAAAAAACAAAACTACCACTAGAAGGCACCACAGTAGTCAGTCGCCATCATCAAACGTCTTCTTCACACTGAAAACATATAGGCCAATAGTTTACAAAACCATCCCCAGAATGATTTGGTTGATCGAGGGGTGAACGCCAAAAACAAGATTTGAAAACAGCAAAAATGGCCACCAGGTGGCACAAAATACCTCGATTCCATCCAAAAACAGGATGATAGCATCATCTCACCAATAGATGCCTATATTCAAAATTTTATGAAAATCTGTTGAGGACCTTTGAAGATACCGACTGGTAAACATAAAAACTAAAATTGCCACTAGGGAGCACACCAAAAATTAGATCTCTCCGAAAGTCATCGTCCGTTGTCAACATCACATAAATACACTTGTTAAATTAAGTAAAGATCCTGCATACGGTTTAGGAGATAAAGCGATGAGCGCAAAAAACAAAACTGCCACTAGGAGGCGCCACAGTAGTCAAACTCGTCAGAAAATCATCGTCAGCCATCCACTTCATAGTAGAACATACATGCCAATTTTCACAATTATCCTGAAAGCGGTTTGGTTGATAGACGAGTGGACGCCAAAAAACATACTCGAAAACAGTAAAAGTGGCCGCTAGGTGGGGCAAACTAGGTCGAATCCATCTGAAAACAGAGAGATAGCGACACCTCATTAACAGATGCCTGTATGCCAAATTTTATGAAAATACGTTGAGGACCTTTGAACATACTATGGTAAATGTAAAAAGATGTAATTGCCACTAGGTGGCACACCAGGGCCCGGTCTCCAATCTCCGTACTCAGACTCGAATCATGCTCAAACTCACATTTCATACTCAACTCGAGTACAGACTCAGCTTTGGTGTATTCAATGTCATACTCGAAAAATCTGTACTCGAAATTTCGAGCACATACTCAGTTTTCGAGTGTACTCGAACTGAAGTGTATCTCATCTATATTTCGAGTACGATTTTGAGTAAAAATTTGGAGCCTATGCTCAAATTTCAAGTTTGGTATGGCAGTGTGCTTGAAATCGTACTCGAAAATAAATACGAGCCAGAGAACAAAATATCGAAAGGGAACCAAGAAACACAACAAATCTAAAAAAAATAAGTTCTCTTACCGTATTTCAGCACTTCAATTTCAGTTCAGAGATAATAGTTTTCATCTTAAATCTTCTTATTATTTACCTTATTAACCCGCCGTATCACCGTATATTATGGGCCATTCTACCTTTACAATTCCTGGCAACAGGCGCATTGTAATCCCTTGTCGATGAGTCATAACAAGCGTCGAAAGCAGTTGTGGGAAAAGTCGTGTGAGAAGTTTGTGCTGCCTTATTTCGGTATGTGTGCCTACGTTTTGTAGGGTTTCCAAATGACGAGGAGGGGAGGAAAGTTAAAAACAGTTCACTTCCCTGTCAGGTATACATTTCTCATCATAACTTAGTCATCTATAATTCCCCAATCCCCAAATGGAATTCCAGATTTTGTTTGCCGATTTCTAAGTAGACGTCTCATCCCGTTCACTGCCACTGGTGAACTCTGAATGCCTGCACAAGTATTGTTTTTTTAACTCACGTGCCAAATGTCAACTCACTTGATACATCCCGGTAAAATACAAAGATGCAGTATCAAAGTTTGACATCAGCGTAAGCCTACACAGCAATGGGTTTTATGGCAAGACTAAATTAGCAACAGAGATGTGATGTGATAAGCTGTTACATATTTCTTAAGACATTTGCGGGACTGGGTGAGTAACTCAAGAAGTAAAGCTTAATAATTGCCAAATGTATCAAAGAAATGACATAAAAATATTTATTGAAACTAAAAAATGAATAACAGTTACAGAACACTCAGAATTCCACGTTATAGACATACTCTTGTAGTTGTAGCGACAGCAGACGATAATGTAGGCCTAGTTTTTGGGGTGGTCTATTCCAATAGGGAGCGATGAATCAGCACGGCTTTGCGTGATTTTGCATTTCACATCATAAAGAGTTCCATAGCAACTCGAGTATGAGTACGTTTGGAGTCTACTCGAAATACGACATTAGATACGCTTTTTTGAGTACGACTCCAGTGAGCACGATTTTGAGTATGAAATCTCGAGTATGAGTATGAGTCTGAGTACAGAGATTGGAGACCGGGCCCAGTAGTCAGATCCGTCCGAAAGTCGTTGTCGTCTGTTGCCAACATCATATGCACTTACTAAATTTAGTAAAGATCCTTCCAACGGTTTAGAAGATACAGCCATAGGCACAAAAAAACTGCCACTAGGAGGCGCTACAGTAGTCAAAATGGTCGGAAAATCATCGTCAGCCGTCCACTTCATAGTCAGAACATACGTGTCAATTTTCACAATCATCCTTTGAGTGGTTTGGTTGACGCAAAAAAACAGTAAAAATGGCCACTAGGTAGCGCAAACTACATTGAATCCATCCAAAAACGGGAGGGCAGCGCCATCTTACTAATAGGTGCATAATAAACCAAATTTTATGAAAATCCGATCAGGACTTTTGAAGGTAAACGTAAAAAACTAAAATTGCCACTAGGGGGACACACTGGGAGTCGGATCCATCCGAAAGTTCGCTTATGCCGTCCCATCCATAGTAGGAACACATGTGCAAAATTTCATGAAGATACGTCAAGGTGTTTTAGAGATAGAGCAGCGGACGCCAGCCGGCCGGCCGGCCGGACGGACAGAGATGACGGCATAAAAAAACAGAATTGCCACAATGATGTACCGGATCTATTCGAAAGAAGTCATAATCTATTGCCACTCATGAATACACTTGTCATATTTCACCAAGATCATGCAAAGGATTCAGGAGATACAGCTGCCGATGCAAAAAAGATGCCACTAACTACCACCACATCGGTCCCAGCCCGTCCGAAAATCACATCAGCCAATGTCTTCTCAACAGAAACAAAATAGCCAATTGTTTAATGATCCTAAAAGTGGTTTGGAATATAGAGGCTAATGCCAAAAAGGCACACTACAAGTCAAATTCATCCAAAAATGGAAATATAACATGGCTTCCCTTATAGAAGCCTATTTGCCAAATGTCATGAAAATCTTTTAATGAATTCTGAAGATAGAGGTAAATGTAAAAAATTGCCACTAGGGAGAGTTATCCGAAGTTGAATTATTCTGACAATTGTCACCCGTTGTCATATTCATAGGAAAACACTTGCCAAATTTCACAAAGAGCGTTCAAGGGGTTAAGGAGATAGCTGCAGGTTCAAAGTATTAAATTTCCACAAGGAGGTGCCACAGTAATCAGGGTCGTCCGCCTAGGCATGAACAAATCTGCCAATTCTAATAATGATCCTTCAGGGAGTTTGTTGGACAGAAAGAGGGACGACAAAAATGGATTCGAAAATAACTAAAATGGTCACTAGGTAGTGCACAATATGTCAGATCCGTCCAAAAATGGAAAGGCATCTTCTTAACAGAAACCTATTTCCTGAATGCAATGAAAATCCACCATGGCAGGCACTCATAAGACACAAAGAAAAATGTAAAAACCTAACATTGCCACTAGGTGGCACAGAAGTAATCAGGGTCGTCCGTCTAGGCATGAACAAATCTGCCAATTCTAATAATGATCCTTCAGGGAGTTTGTTGGACAGAAAGAGGGACGACAAAAATGGATTCGAAAATAACTAAAATGGTCACTAGGTAGTGCACAATATGTCAGATCCGTCCAAAAATGGAAAGGCATCTTCTTCCTAACAGAAACCTATTTCCTGAATGCAATGAAAATCCACCATGGCAGGCACTCATAAGACACAAAGAAAAGTGTAAAAACCTAACATTGCCACTAGGTGGCACAGAAGTAATCAGATGGGTCCGAAACACATCGCCATCTGTTGTCAGCTTCATAGGAACACATCTGTCAAATCTCATTAAAGATCCCGCAAAGGGTTAAGGAGATACAGCAATATAGAGATGACAGCATTATGCAACCACAGAGGGCACAACAGAAAATATACCTTATCTGAGTTTAAGGCAGTGACAGGGGTGCAGATGACTGAGAAATTACTTTATCCAGCCCTGAAATGATGACCTCTAACTTCATGTAAGGGTCAAAAACAATAAAACTCCCGATCACTTTGAACAACCTTTGGAAGATGAAGCACCAACCCGACGTCATCTAAGTCTCCTTCCATTATCTGTTGACCAAATAGTTCCGAGACTTCCAGAATAGTCAAACATGCTACCAATCATTGTTGGCACAGAAACGGTAAGTTGGGCACCTTCCAACCACTGGGAACCTGTAGGGGTGCCTTTCTCCACAGCAGATAGCCATCATCTTTCAGTGGCTTCCTATTAGAGACAAAGCCTCGTTTTTAGCAAAGTTTTGGTTCAGCGGGAAAGAAGAACTCCCATAGCTAAATTGCAAGCGAAACTTCGCTGAAAAAGTAGGATTTAAAAGCAAAGCTTCAGTACTCACAGAGATTTGGTGTAATGGGAGGACCATGCTGGATATTAGCCTTTGGCTAAAGCATGTTTTACATTTATTGTATTTTTATCCTCTTTAAATAAAGTTTATTATTATTATTATTAATGGGAAAGCTCAACTTGAAGTTTAGGCGAAGTTATCGGCAGAAGTCGCAGCAACTACGATCACACGAGACTCAAAGAAACATCCCGCAAAATGTGTTTTCTGTTACTGGAAGAGTTAGCTTACAGCGATTCAAATCATACACAAACTTTAATCTATGAAAACTTTAATCTATGACGTTACTTCGTCATTCTTATGTTAGTGTATTATTGCCTATATCGATGTCAATTGTCTCAAAGCCAAAGTGAGAGCCAGAGGGCCAACCGTCTGGTGTTTACTCCAGTGACTGAATCGCCATATAGTGATAACTTCGATATCGCTGTCTAGTGGGAAAGTGAAGTTTCAGTGAAGCTTCCATGATTCAAAGTTCTCTTAATCAGAAAGCAACATTTTATTTAAAGCAACCATAAACCTGCATAGCAGTTGCCAAAATATTTTCTAGTTTAGAAATAAGACCTAACATATTTTTCATAAATACGTTGAATGTAGGGGCAGCCTTCTCACTAAAAAATTGAAGTACCAAAATGACTCCAATTAACAGGTTAGAAAATTTGGCTTTGGTGAAAAAATTGCATTGACATGTTGGACAGCACGCAGTGAGGAGTGCAATGCAATAGCCCCTCTACCACAACCATTACATGGGTCATGTATCAGGGGCGGATCTAGGATTTTGAACTGGGATGGGGGGCAGGGCAGAGTATTAGCCAGGATTTTTCCCGTCAGATATTCGCACTCCCGAACTGCTAAAAGGAATCTGGGAGAATTTTAGGGGGGGGCAGCGTAGCCCCTTGGCTCCCCTCTAAATCCGCCACTATGTAGGCCTATTGCCTAACTGAAAAATTGACGTCTGGGTTGGACAGTCAGCAGAAAGTTGTTCCCGCACATGCTGGTCCTTGCTTAACAGTTTTGTCAATCAAAGGTTTTCAAAGGAAATTGCAATTTTCTACCTTAACCCAGTTGTTACAAAATATACCTGCATTATAAACTAAGGATCCTCTGCTCTATTCATATGACCATCAAAAGTTGTTCAATGATACCATCAAAACTCCATAACAGGCGATCTACTTTAAAACATTATTCTATGCATGCACCTTGACACCACACCGATCAGCTGCGGTATCACTCTAAGTTTAGTAGTACTGACGACACTGCTGCAAACTGTCCATTTAGGATTGTTTCTTAAAGTTTTCCATTATTCTTTATTGAAAATTAGTAATCAAAACGAAAAAGAAAAAGAAATTCGGAGTTAGGTTTACAAATGGCGCGAAAAATAGAGATTCATCACTCGGATAAACTCAACTGTGCAAGCGCATAGAGCTAATTACTTCTGCCTTTTCCACTCTGCTGTCCACACGGGCATTTGATGTGGGGCAAGTCAATCGGGCGCAAGCTGCGCTACCTTCTAGAGGTGTGGTAATTTGCCACACTCGTGCAAATTGTATAAGTCTACATGGTCAGTTAAACTAGAACAAGATGCACCTGAGAGAACTTGCACTAGTAGCAAAATAGATCATCTGGACTTAGCTAAAGGCACTCAACAGGTTTCCACAGCCAAATCTCGTGCACATAGTTTTTGGAAAATGCAGGATTGTCTTTAAGATTGCAAATGCATTATGCTAACTCAGTCATCCGTTTTATTACACAAGTGTACGGGCTGTAGTGAAAAGTACATGCCTGATCTTTTGTTTCGTTGGGCAAAGCAAATACAAAGGAAAATGGTTTGATTTGCAAAATGTAGGCCAAATTGTGTTTCTCGAGGTTTACACCTATAGCCCAATGTCTACAAATACTTGTTTATGAGGTAGGCCTAGCTTAAGACTAGTGTAGCTATCGGGGAGTATTGACCAGACGGGGAACTCAACAGCAAACTAGTAAAAACTGTTCAACAGGGAAATTTCATTTCTAAACAGTATGCACAAATGTACAGTACCAACTGCCATGCAGTACATGGACGTCTTCGAAAAAGACAGTTCCTGTTCTTCAAGATAATAAAGTATATCGCCAGCCATATTCCTTCATCTCAGGCCAAGTCCAACCCATGGCCATGGTCCAGCATTACCTTGAACTATTTTGAGTGGCATTTCCGATGAAACATTGTTAAATAATAATATATAAAAATAGCTGAAAACTCAAATTTTCAGTCCCTGCGGGAAGACATACTCACCTAGAAAGCTGTGTCTCAAACTCTAAGACTATGTAACGATGAAACCATACAATTTGCAAAGAAAAACAACGGCATGAATAAGACGACTGCAGTATCCTCAGTATGCACCATTACGAGGTCACGTGACAAATGTCGTCAATCTGTGCTAAAAATAGCTTCAATATGGCCGGTGGTAATATTTATTGTTTGAGGCTCACGAAGGTAAATCTGAGAAATACAGCTCGTCATTTCTGGGGTTCAACTTGAGCCTACATGATACAAGAGGATACACGTCACTCTAGTTCAAACTGAAAAATAGGCATACGTCGATCTTATAAATAACATTTGATCAGAAAAAAATCTGTTGTTGACAAGTTCAAATTTGGTTGTTCCCTTGATCAATATGTGTGAATTGGTAAAAAAACACTTTCAGTAAATATCATATTCAACATATTCAAGTAAATTTAAAATTGATCGACAGTGAGTATTAAAAAATCCAGAGATCTGAAAGAGCTCTCCAAGTGGCCCCCACCCACCACAACTTGCGGACCAAAAAGCGTATTCGCTGGCCGTGTGGACGTTATTGAAAACTGTGGGAGGGACCCCAGCTCGTGCAACATCCGAGATCCGCTAGTGATAACATTATTAATATGGGAGTACACGGACCTGCCGAGACTGCAGGTCCGGGACTGGCCCACAGGCCTATAGTCAAAAAGGCCTTAGCGTATTTTTTAGAATTAAGAAACACAACCGACGAAGAGTTGTCGCAAGGTGTTCTCAGCCTATATTGTTTCATGTTTTAGGTCGTCAGTATTACTTACGTCTTGTCTCTAAACTGCTACTCGCAAACTTGGCCTACTCACTGTTTTCGAATTGAGTGCATTTAATCCCTCTCTCAGCCGACACTATAACGAAATACGTATCACAAATGTCACGAAGTTTACTCGCATACGCTTTCATACGGTGCAGTTACGAAGCCGACTAGAAACAGGTCACAACATAATTTACGGTATGCGTCACAACCAGACACGAAAACGAAACAGGCAGTGTGAGTGACTAAAACTACGGTAAAATTGCCTGATGAGTCCGAGCGATCGATGTGTGGAAAAACATGGGCGACCCAGCCCGCGGCCTATGGTGCGCCGCCCATGAAAAGCTGTGTCATTGGAAGAGCGACAACGGACCCGGCAGCCTCCCGTTCAGTAACGCTACTAGGTCCTCGCTAAAAAGCTAGAAATTATACGTGAGATATGGCCGTGTATTTTAAATGAAAACACGTGACTTTGGCTAGATACGGTCCTGGCCTAGGTCCTAGCGTAACGCGCACGCCAAGCGTGCGTTCAGTAGCTAGGACCTACCACTTTACTATTATGGCTTAGTTAAAGTCAACACTATTCCAGCGCCTCAGTACTCGGGCGAGAGGTCGTGTGAAGTTTCCCCACGAAATCCTGAATTTGAGAATTTACCTGAATTGTAGATTATGATGCAGATTCATTAAATTATGGATTTCTACATTTTATAATAGCAAAATGACATGAGTCGGCCGTAATCCGAAAGACCGGTCCGAAAGTCCACCGTCAGTTGACAGTGCACTTTAGGCCTGCATGTACGTCTCCATGATCGGAGAGAAAATGTGACCCCTGGAGTGGAACCTGCAACCCTGCGGTCGCGAGCTAACACTCTGTTGGTGGAGCTAAGTCCCGTTCTATAAATGGCAGTGTTTTAGCGTGTTCTGGGTCTTTCTGTGTTAGAGGACGGGGGGGCAGCGTGGTCAAATGTGCCCCCTTTCTTTACTCGAAGTCGTTGGTTTAAATTGAGTCCCACTCCTAGACTCTTGAGTCAGGATTCTAGCTCCTCAGCTCGGTTTTAACTACGAGTATATATTAGTAAAGAATAAAATGGTTCTAGGTAATCAGTGCAATGGGCCCACATGCCCGGCCTGCGCATGTCTGGTACAACATTTATCAGACAGCCTGCAATCAGATTTTTACCAAATAAGTTTTTGTTTAGGCCACTTGCTTCAGCTTGTTCCGTTTGGAGATTAGAAAGTTTCATGAGTTTGGCAAGAACTGGCAATTTGTTATTTCTTCAGGTCAAACTCAAAAATTTTCAGATAACGATGACGAAATTCATGAAGTTGATGTGAAGAAATAGTGAACTGCCAGTTCTTCTCGAGCACAGAGATCACTTCTAAACCGTGCAAGGAACAAGAAAACACCAATTTTATAACGGTGAATGGCCTGAATCAAAACTTTTTATAACAAAAAACAAGGCTTTATAATAGCGCTTCAGTTGATTGTAAACAATGTCTGGCAGACCGGACAACGACGAGAAGTGGCGATTTGTAATAAAGACAGGAAAACATAATGGATTTTGTTGTTTGTCCCAGTTCCCAAAATGCCGTTTTTCACCCGTGGTATAACCGATAATGTCTCAAGATGCTCAAGGGGCTCAAAATACACGCACTGGCAGTTGTAAACAAATTTGTCTATGATTTTGGAGTCCAAATTTGACTTAATGAAGCAAATTTCTCGTCAACACGAGTAATTAGTTTCTGAAAAGTTTTTGCATAAAAGCCCTCAGGGATGTTCCGTCTCTCGTTCTCTCCCCGTTATTCGTCAACTTCATGTGTCTGTGCCAATCCCTTCAAGAATCACCCAAAAATTCTATTTTATGAAATACGGATTTGAAAAAAACCCTTGCAATTTAACAACCGACATAGAACTCGTTGTGTGTGCATTTAGTTTTGATGTTGTAATGCAATGTGATGGACCGTATGTTGTATTGCAATGTGATGGACCGATATCTATTTTCTTTTCTTTTGATAACCTACAAGGGTTCTGATACACACGTTCCTGTATTACTGTTATAAGGTAAAGATCTTGGAAGAACGTGATGTCGTTTCAGTGAACTTTCATGCTGTCTGAAATTCGGCTGGGGGCCTACTATAAGCATTTAAGTGCACTGGGTGGATTTTTGCCAATCTGAAATAGCCCTTAACAAAGAAATTGGTGTTTCGGTGAACTCGACGCACAATGCTGAAATTCGGACAGTTCAAAATCATTTGTCCGCCCCAGAGGTCAGAAATGACTAGAAACTCGGGCAATCGTTTTCAACAAGGAATTGTAAAAGACGCCCCCTGGCGGGCTGCGACCCAGGAAACCCCGGCGCCCGGAACCTCACCATAAAGTGTACCCATTATACGCATGGCACTAATATAAGTGAACTTCCCCAGAACTGGACTCTAATCAAGTAAAGGTGGCACTGAATAGTTAGGCTGCGGCCGCGGCCAATTTGCATTGCCAAAATATTGAAATTTTGGCAGTGCAAATTGCAAGTTTGGGGGCATTTTGTAGGTGGGCATTGCACGTAGGCTCAGTGAATGTGATTTGTTTGTATTTGTGAACATGCTGTGAATAAAAAGGCCACTTTATTGGCTGTAGCTGCACTCTTCTTCAAGATGGCGGCCTCCGGCTACAATTGAGCATTGTTGGGTAGCGACTGCGAAATTGGCTGTGATTTAAGGTACCCCTCAAACAAGCAAGAATTGCCAAAAAACTAGTTGGTTGACAGTACTTTTGAACCACAATTTCGGAATCGGTAGGAAATTTGCTTTCAGACTCTAATGTTGGCTTTAGTCGTGCATCGGCAGGGAAGTGGTGTTTTTTTGGGTGAAAAGTGCCGATTTTGCATTTTTTGCCCTTATTTTTCTTAGTCTAGCTTGGTTTTCAGTGGGAATGAAATGGTCAAAAATACAAGAGAGAATAAAGTTTCTGTGCTCATCTGCAGGGCTTTTTATGTGAAATAATTGAAAACATGCCATTCTTTGCATCCTGTTTTTTACAGAGTGAAGAAAAGGTGACAAATCAAGTAATGTGTGTTTTGCTGGGCAAAACCCAGTGAGAACTGTTCTGTGCCTCCTCTTGACGTTAGGCCTCACAATCAGTCTGGGATAAACCCGAAACTATAACAGAAGTTTCCGATCCGATGTTCCAGCTACCCATTCCGAGGTGGTGCTGTTTCTCCCTATATTTCTCCGGATTTCGTAACCCTTAGTAGAGATTTCTTACCTCACTTGCATACCCCCAAATGATTTTTAAGTAGGATTATATACCTTTTTGGCATCCAAATGAAGTGAAATTCGTAAAAAAATACAATCATATGGATTAAAATCAGACCTTAAATTCGCAGTATCGTAAATTGCTCAGGTCTAAAATGTGCACATTTCTCACGATATTTTGTTAAGTATAAGCAGGCCTACCCAAGTTACCGATGTCAGCCTCCACAGGGATTGCTCCCCAAACAGCGAAGTGCGAAATTAGCGTCTGACATGGTGGTGATAGGGAGGAACCTGGCTTTGGGACCACGGGGAAGTTGAAACTGGTGTCGATGGGGGGCCGCGAGTGGGTGGATGGATGGACGGATGGATGGATAGATGGGTGGATAACAGTTTATTTAAGGTCGATAGTACAACAAGAGGGCTTTATCACAAGTGCTATTTACTGTTGCAGCAAAATTAAATGAAATCTGCGTCTAAAAAACAAGAGTATACATTGTACCAAATTACTATAACACTGTTAGTTGAAACCAAAATCTAAAAACAAGACGCAAAATCCGTTAACGCACGACACTTTACTTACGAAAACTGCCGAGTGTTCAACGGATGTTGCATCACAGAAAACGTGCTACCCATACACATCATAATAATGTGATGTCCATGGTGCTACCCAAGTAAAGTAACTAAAAACAAGAATGTGCATTTTGTAAATATTTAACGTTTATACGAACTATGCTACCGTGAAAATTTTCAGTAAGCATGAAGCATGCAACATAAGGTGTTACACGAAAACGGCATTGCTGTACATTCGCGCATGGTAAGTGGTAATAGTTGTGAATATTTTTGGTCCGTGATATTGAGGGTACACGTATCTTAATATTGTTCGAGGGAGAATCACACAGATTGTAAGTTGTTAAAACAACTTGGTGGTAATCCGTAAGATTTTTGTTTAGAAGGTGGAACAATCAGGTCTATAGAGACTTCAGCATATAATTTCTCAAACCTGAAGGCTGGAAATCCTTTTTGTGCCGGCGTAAAGATGATTGGCATTTAATATTGAGTGCCGGCGGGGATGTTCCGATAGTAAGCCAGCTTGGCGTGTATTCGGAAAATGGCATTTTTTACCTTTGTAGTAACCCATGTATATAATACGGGGCTTACATTCTGAAAATGGGGCTTAATAAATGGAAAATATGTCCTAAAACACAGTTACGAAGAATACTTTCCTGGTGACAAATATGGCTGACTTACAATTAAGGGCAAATCATCTAACTGTGCGGTTGTCATACAAAGAGGCGTATACAGTCGTAAAATGAGCTCAGTAGTTTGCTCAGATTTTAATCTTGATAGTTAAAAGTATATTTAACCTATGATCTCTTTCGGGGGGGGTACTCGATCATGTTTTAACAGGATGAGGTGCAACTGGAGGTCACTCGAAAAAAGAGACATCGAAAAAGGTACAGTTTTGTCAATAAGTTAAGGTTTTATTCCCGCAACATACCATCCTTTTTAAGGGTTTAAAAATTAGCTCTTTTGTAGGGATAATAGAACACCTGGAATTTTTACCACCAGAAACAGCAAAAGAGCAGGTGCCATAATCTTTTGCACTCGACTGAGAGTTTGAAAGATGTAGATACTATTAAAAAACTGGGATTTGCGAAAAAGCATGTTTAGAAGAGTTTCCAAATCTCAAAGTGAATTATTTTATAGGGACGTAGATCGGAAAGGCATCCTTTGGCAGGGATACAGGACACCCTACCGATCAGTATACCAGAGTTGGGTCAAAGCCCCCGAGACGAAGAGCAGTATTGTACACCATTTATTGGGTCAGTGATTGTGTTTTCATTTTGACGTCAGAGTCGCCTCTAATCGGGTCATTGAGCCGCAGGGACGAAGTCACTCGCCTTCCGTTCAGGTTTTCACCCCTGCTTTCTCCCACGACAGTTCGGGACTGCTCTTGACGTCGTTTCAGTCGTCTAGTGATGTTTGATAACGTGTTGCGTGAGTGACGGTGTTCATACAGTGTCCTACAAGTCATAGACCACTCCCCATGGCGAGTGTTCCACCATACATGTACCTGGCTATGGCAGTGTCGCTGTTTACCTGTACTTCTCGAATCAACGCACAAGGTAATTATGAGGGAATTAACTTGACCCTAGAGACCAGTACGGTAGAGTTCAGTAACGCTAGGTCCTCGTTAAAAAGCAAGACTTTGTGAGATATTGTCCGTTATTTATTTTAAATGAGTACAAGTGATTTTGGCTAGATTTTCAAGTAGCGAGTACGTAGCGTAGATCCTAACTACCGAACTCTACCCTGGTTCTTAGCTTGACCTAATTAACTATACATTGGCATGTTTAAGATATCTTTTCTAATACGGTAAGGTCCCACCAATTTCAAAAATAATTGTCGAAGGCTGTGTGTTTTTTAATTTTCATGGGTCTCAGTATTTTTGAATGCCTACAATTTTTTAAAAATATTTGTCTGACGAAAGCTATGTTACAGTCCTGGAACATGAGAAAGCATTTATCTGCCGCTACATATATTTTTGTGAAAAAGTGAGAAAAAAAATTTCACTTGTCCACCATTTTCTGTCTTAAATTCGTAATGGTCAGATTATCAGCTTCGATGGCTAATCAAAATGAAGTTGAAGGCTGTCACAAAACAAGCTTCACGAATTCTGGATTTTGGAAATAGATGTCGCTATAAGGCCTACTTGACGACTCGCTGGTTCCCTGCGTGCCGCTAGGTGGTCAGTAGCCAGCACGCAGGTATCACTTAATTTTCCTCGGGAAATTTTTTACACCGGCGTTTCTGATTGGCTAGTCGAATTCTCAACAGGCATCACTTTAAGCAAACAAACTGGCATCATAGATAATAGTCTATGCTGGCATGACTGATGGACTGAAGTGTAAATGAGGTCTGTTGTACAGACAAATCGGTGCTTAAAATTTATGTTCAGGAAATGTGAATCCTAGAAATTGTGGTTGCGCCTTTTCGGAATGCGTCTTTCTACTGTCGATGACTTTTGTTTACGATACTGTCATGTATTCATACAATATGAATAACACACCGGTTAAATCGGCCAGATATGTGTTTATTGTACATGTATGTGCTTCAAGCACGCGGCTATTAAACATCACTGCAGAAACGAAATAGTTGCTGCGACGCCACTTGCCTGACAAGGCTAAAAATCATTCACAGTCCGCCATTTTTTCACGGTGTTGTAAAGCTAACCAATGACTGCTGAGGTTACATCAACCAATGCTAAAGCGCGTGCCACTGCGTGATACCTGCGTGCTGGCTAGGCACGTAGGGGACCAGCGAGACTTGACTGACGAAAGTTTGTGGGGGCCCTTTCTGACTAATCTTAGAATAGTTTCTTACTTTTAAAAAGCTCCAAATTTTGAACATCGGAAATGACTGGTAAGATTCAAAGAACACTTTATTTTCTGAATCTAAGATAAAATCTTCTCCAAAACACTCATGGAAAGAATTAAATGCTTCACTTTGCATAACAATTAGGCAGTATGGCACATTATGACATAAACATTTCACCTGAGTTGCATGAAGCGAAGACTCAAAATTAGGAACTATTGGATACTACCATATATAGCAAATATATCCAATTATGTATTCAAGTTTAGAATGAATTGTATCGTAGCATGAAGTAAAACCCAAAAGATAATTTAGAACCAATAACTGCTTTTTTGAAATCTCATCTTGAATAACTACCAAAAGAAATTTGGTAGGTTTACAATACCGTGGTTTTATTGTGAATATACAACTTTTTATTGAATTTTATTACAAACATGACGTCGTGATCCAACCGATTACAGACGAGTACGATGACGTCCCCAAGCCGAACAATAACATTGTTACCAGTGCCCCAGTGTCGCCCATATCCCGGTGGCCATTATGTTCGTCACCAGTTGAGCACCGCCCCCAATCCCTGGGCCCGGATCCCAACAAGTTCGCTCCCGTCCCCTTCTCTCGGTTGCCACTAATTTCGCCCTGTCATTGACTAAACGAAGAGGCATGTCATACTTTTTGCAATGAACGTACGCTTAGAAGAGTGCTCACTTTGTGTATTTGGATAGGCTGTAAGCTTTGTATTTACAAAAGTCCATACCGACTTAAATTATGAACCAATAAAGTTATTTGATTAATTGTTTGTCTTTCTGCCAAGGTCGCCCATTTCTTAAAGACGCTCTTTACAGTTTGTCTAGCCTAAAAACTTCATAAATTGGAATGTAACACAACGTGTTATATCAATTTAGTCGAAACCTTTCTCGGAATGGCAATATTTCACCAGGTTATACTTTTTAAGGAACAAAACAGAACTTTTAAGTTGGAATTCTGAATTCCATGTGGTGCACTAAAAAACTGCCTGTCACAGCTCAATGAAGTTGAGCTTCACAATTTATGACCTAAAGTTGTGCCCATAATCTTGGGCTGCGCAGCACTGAAAAAGGTGAGGGATATAGCCCACCCCCCAGTCCCCTATGGTGCGCCGCCCATTCTAATGCTAAACCCTGTTATGATGATTTCAGCCAATCTTGGTTCTGTCACCTGCTATAATGCATACTTCGCGTGAATATTTAAAGACAAAAGCATGAATCAATTAAAAACCTACTCCATTTGTCACAGATTAGGTATTATGGTTCTTGGTGGGTGGTCTTTCTCCAAAGATGTCTTTCAAGTCGTAGACTTCGAAAGGAGTTCTCAAATTTTCCTCCAACCTTTTGAGGGTTGTCGAGGGTTATAGAGCAGAACTTTGTTGAAGGGAATTGGATGTAAATATCGTTTTTAATATCTGTTAATAGGACAAAGCCATGTTTGGTATCTTTTAAACTAGAGCAAGCTGCGCCTAGGGTAACTTGTGCCCGATCAGCCGTAAGTCCAGACGACAGAAATGCATTACCAAGACTACTAGTTGACACAACTTTGCCTTTATACTGTTTAAAATTTAGGAATGACCTAATCAGTAAATCAATCAAACCAATTCAGAACGAGACCATGGATTAAAGTGGAACTTGCAAGCTAATTCCTCATATCCGTGATTGCTTGACCAAATTAGTTAGAAACACCACATATAGCGACGATGCGAATATGAAGTATGTTGAAAATTGCCAAATGTTTTTACGAGCGAGTTTTGCGGCGGAAATGATCCGCTGCACTCACTGAACCGTGTTCAGTAAGTTTCGTGACGTGGTGCTTGGGAATAATACTGCATGATGCGGTTTATGTGAGCAGTCGAGGTACGTCATTGGTACAAAGGTCACCTATTTGCAGATTTTTTGTTTTCACAAATTTAAGTTGTCTATGAATACAACTGCACTTCGTATAGCGTAGATTATGTTAAATAACACTGTCGTTTAGTCCCTGCTATTCATTAGCATAGTTAGGAGCATGCAAATGTATCTTTAATGACAAGACACGGGCGCCTCTATCAGTGCCTGTTTTCCTTATCGATGGATATTGTGTTGAACACTGTCGCCGTGTTGGGACACGATGTTCTCAGTTGCAATATTTTGGACAACGATGTTCAAGTTCGTCGAAAACCAGCTAGAAAAACGGGTAGACTAAACACTTCGTTTTAACATGGCGGCGACTGGTGAAAACAAGCGGAAAGGCGATAATCACAAATGATGATTTAATCAGCAAAAGTGCGAAGAACAAATCGTATGCCTTGGTTACTGAAACACGTACCTGGACACGTTCTTTACTACGTAGTTCGGTGCGTAACGCGTTGTCGCTCAACGTTCAACGCTATGTGTCATCAATTTCTGTTGATCAGTTTACTAACATTAACTTATTTAGATTCGGTTGGTTTCGTCAGCAATGATAATGACTGGGTTCGAGCTTTGTTTTTTACCATACCTTATTTGGTATATCGAAATTTTCTCACGACAAGTCATCATAAACCGAAAAAGAAAGGAAACAAAAACCGACACGGATGTGCAAAGTTAACAAAAGTTTACACGGAAAGAGTGGTTCTGTCTACAGCCAACACCTTTTTACCTCTACAGCAAGGTGACACTCCGGCGAGAAACTGTAACCCAGGTGAACAAATATCAGTAACGGAAACCACGATGGAATCGCTAAAATCCACTAGGAGAGTTTCACTGAAAGAATTGAGCTGTATGCCAAATGGACCGCGATTGGACAGGAACGAAGACAATGACGAGAGAGGTCATGTGCCTGCCGTGTTGCTCTCAGCTAACGTTGCACTTCAATGTTCAAATTATCCGTTAACACGATGTGTTGTCGAGACAAATGGTTTAGAGCAACATGTGTCAGAAGACATCGCTCAAACAACGTTGCTACAATCCATAGATTGTTTCTTGACTCTTCCAGTAAATTATTTAATTCGCAATCACTGTATTCATCTTCTCGGATCTTTCTTTTCGCTCTTTCGTTATTTGAACGTGTCCGTCGCAGTATCACTAAGTACCTTCAGACCGTTTATAACAATTTCCTACTTTTACTCTCGTTGCTACGCTACGTTTCTCACACTTACGCCGTCTTCTGTTATCATCACCGTTTCCTGTGCGCAGCCATTTGTCTGTCTGCCCATACACGTTTCGTTTCGCCCAAGGCTGCGATTGACCCTATATTTCTACAATCTTTGGATTGTTCCTTCAATATCTTTGATTATTCCCTTTTCGCTTTCGAAAATACTTTCGCCCTCGATATCTGAATTTTCTTCCTGGTTTAACTTCTTGCCTTTCACACTTTCAACTTGGATGATGTTTGGTCCGCTCACAGTTCTGTCATCCCTTCCGCCTCTAGTGGCACCTACGTTGAATCTGTCAGTCTCACGATTTGATTGGTAAGAATTCATTGCAAACGCTTTCGACATATGAACCCTACTCAATCGTACAACGTGGTTTGACACATTTTGAAACGAAAAATTCTTTTAGATCTATGGTAACAGAAAACTTAATTTATAGGCCTAATTATTAACGAAATACAATCCATTTAGGCTAATGTGAAAACTTGGACAACATATAAAGGCCTTAACCACCCGTAGGCGCCATTGCCGGCTAAGTAATAATAATAAAAGTTTATAGAAATACAATGCGTTGTTTTGTCAAAAATGGCCTAACTGGTTCTGGTCTGTGCCCGACTGGTTTAGAAACCTGCACCTCAATGCAGACACCAGGTGGCACTAAAGGCAATAAAGGAGCATCCAGATCATTTCGATTGCAGTCAAGCGATGATGGATGAAAAGTGGCGATTCCAACCCAGTTCAGCTAGAAAATTATAAATCATGCATGGAAACTACTTAAAATCAGCATGTCCTGTATTAGCTAAAAATGCGCGTTTGTTTAACATAAATGTAAATACCCTACATTGTCAGAATAAATATTCATAAAGTAATAAGCATGGATAAATCCTTTTAAGTTGTCAAAAAAATTGTGCATTTGTACTTTTAAGTTATGGGGTCAAACTTGTTGACATGTATTTTAACGTCAAAATCTATTTTTAGATGGTGTTTACTACTTTGGTTCTGGAGCCAAAGCGCTCTAAAGATTCTAGAAATTTCTGAGAACAAATCGTAACAGCCACTAATATGATTGGAAAGGATCGTGTGTTTTTATGCGCCCACATATTTATATGTGGACGCATTATGCCGTCATCTCTGTCCGTCCGTCCG
>NMRA01000020.1:1331546-1351758 GCA_002633005.1 Phoronis australis | reverse complement strand
TTTTGTTGGTTAATACTTGTGCTTATGATTATGAGCTGATTTGTACCGTACTCAATTTGAACAAACATCAATACTAATTGCAACAAAAAATCAGCTGATGCGACTGTGTAAGTGTAAACACGGGAAAATCAGCCGAAGACGTTTCTGGCGTTAATAACTCATAACATGTCTGAATTATCTTGTGAATGTTTTAAATGACATGACAAAGAACAGTATACGCATTTTATTTTTACAAGTCTTAAACACTCCAAAAATTAAGCAATTCGACTCATTACTTTACCAAATCTTGAAACGAGGGAACGACCGCTCCATAAAACCGGAAGTTTTCTATCCTGCGTGTGCAGCGCCCTCTCATCGTTAGTGCTTATGTCCCGTGGCCCGAGACATGCGCAACGCACTCTAACGGGAGTTGGCAGTCCCTATCTATAGTCTATGGTGGCACGGGCTTCGCTCAGTCTCGCGCTAGCCTTTGCCTAACTCACGTGACTCAGTTGACCTACTTAAGGTTATCGCGCACGTGGTGAAAAAGTTAACGGCAACCAAAAAAGTGGAGTTGAAATTCTTCGCCAAGGTCAACTTAATTCTCTCAACTAAGCTTCATCGAAGATATGTATAGAAGAAGAAAGGACCAATGATGAAAGTAAGCGCTTTTTAAATGATAGTTTTAAGTGTGGAATGTATTTTTGACGCGGTGAAAACTCAAAATCGGTAACCCAAATCCGGTCACAGCCCGTTTAAAATACATATAACGAAATGCGTACAGAAAGCGAATGGAAGTATTGTAGCCCCTATATGGCTAACCGAGGGGTTACTTTGTCTAACTGCCTGCAAGTGTTGCGTCCGTCACCAGAGACTGTGACCAGCAAGTACACTGTCGCAAAACAATATGTGTAATATATCAAATATACACAGAAAAATCAGGAACCCCAACTGGGAATCGAACCACAGGTCTCTCGATTCCCAGTTGGGGTTCCTGATTTTTCTGTGTTTATTTGATATATTTCACTACTGACCAACCTCAGCGTCTATATATTTACAGTGTGTGTAGTTCGAAGATTCACCAACAGGACCGTCATCCAACAATTGGAGAGTCATACAGCTTGGATAGCAGATAATACATTTGATTATTTTGGTTGATTGATTGAAGCAATCCTTACAGAGGGCGCTAACGTAGTTACTCTTCTTTGTAGTTGATTATTTAACTAAAATCGGGTTTCACATGTTTAATTAGTGGTTTTCGTTTGATCAATTAATTACTGGATTTAACAATCCTCTCTCCATCTACGCACAATCTCAAAGCAAAGCTACCTTTTAAACAAACCCACAATTAATTTCTGACATCTACACATATGTTCGAATATAGGTTCAAATTTTCCATAAACTGCGGGCGTTACCTTAACTTCATGAGTATTTTTGAGTAGATATGCCTAAAGCTCAGACTTCCGTGCTTTTTGAAAATCAGGGGATCGGCATGATCAACCCGAGCATGGACGCTTAAAAAACAAATCTCCGAGAAGTCGGGAGTGGGCGCTTACTCGAGCAGTGCATTCGGTCGACGATCGGACGTCGGAGCTCGCGCGCAAGGGTCAAATGAAACATCGGCGGATTCCACATACCTTTTTAGAGAGCGTAACTAAAACTTTTCCAATAGCAGCTTTACGCACGTAACAAGTCGAAATATCTCACAGCTGCTGTTTGTTCTCGAGCGGGCAGTGAATAATGTATGGTCCAGGGAGCAGGGTTGGTCTGTGAATGAGTAAACAATACGTCCGTGAGAGGCGGGAGTGGGAATACGCGTCCATGGGGGGGGGGACATCCGTGAGAAAAGACTTTTGTCCTAGAAAAAGCCCAAGCAGTCCGCGCGCAGGGTAATCTTGTATACTGTAAGAAGCTACACACTTGAGAATAATCTTCGGATTGTCCTTTCTGAGTTACTGTAAGTCATGCAATGCGCTGGGATTTTTCTGCACATTTACGAACACTCTGGCCATATAATGTACTTTGTTTGACAAACCATACACGGTCTGTGAATGCATTGTTTCCACGCAACTTTCTGAGGACAGAGAAAAAACTGTTGCAATTTGCGCAATGTTATTTTTACAGAGCATAGAACTCTAGCCCTGGAATGGAACTCCGATCTCGCGTAGCTTTGAAATGTACTGTGGACAACTCACCACATTGGTTGCAGTGGAGGACTTTCCATAAAAAATTAGAAGTGAACTCTTGTTCTTCAGAAAGTAAAAGTTAGTAATCCTGATACATGTAGTGTATGTTACCGTAAACACCAGACATTGGAACATATTTTACAATTGTTATGTTACTAAAGAAAGTGGATTCTGGAAAATAATATTATTCATAAAAAGAGACTTTTATTAGTTATTTTGAAAACCTGTTGCATTGTTGTCACAGTCAACATTCAAGAAGGCAAAAACGGAACAACTGGATTGAAAAGTGGACTGCAGGATAAAAAGCGAGGCATCTGGGTCGACGCCAAAACGTAAGGGTGAAATGTTCGCTGCAACATCCCGAGACGTACCGACATCGTTTTTTGCCAAACGGGAGATGAAGCATCCAAAATTGCCGGACATCATTGTTTCTTTATATTTTTATGGGAAATTGCGAGTGCCGTAAAAAATGAAACGTCCCGTTTTTTCTTTTGAGTTGAGCAAAGAAAATGGAATCTGAATGACGATGAAAAAACAGAAGATGTTGGTAAGATGTGAATTTTAATCGAAGCCTCAGTGAATCACTCAGTATCTCATAATTCTCTCTTTGTCAAACCTTAACTTAAGACGATTTCCAGAGCAATCGCGTCATTAATGCCAACACAAAAAAACGGATTTGGTGTTTTAGGAAATTGAAGACTATTTTAAATACAACAAATTTGTTACGAACTAATTGCACAAAATATAAAAAGTGTAATAAACATTACAAAAAGAAGTAAGTTTCGCGCGCAAACGCTGTGGACCATAAACAAGTAGGTCTATTATAATCAAATTATGAGCGAAATCGTGGTGGTGCAGTAGTAAAGCACGCACGCTCTATTCGCTAGGTCGTGACTTCGAGTCTGTGGTAATTGCAGTTTTTAAAGTTCAGGAATCAAGGAAATGTTTGATTGTTAGAGGAAAAGGCAGAAAAATTTTCCTGGCGGGCAAACCCCCCTCCCGACCTCCCCCCACTCAGTGCTACGCACGTCTACAATCTTGCTTTGCGCAAATGTTTACAGACAAAATGTTGGGCCCTCACCTTGTGATATCCTAGATCCGCCACTGTACTTGGTTGCGAAGCGCATCCATTCTGCAAAAAAGCATAAACACTAAAATAAAGAGACATCAATTAAAACAACGGACACGGTTTTACCCACTGTTTTGTGTCTTACCCTGGCCACACTTTTAACGAACGGGTCGACAAGAAGGGCATGCATACTGAGACCCACAAACGTACCATGTCCGAATTGACTCCGTCATGGGGATGGGTTAGAAGGGACGTGCCACGTGGGTATATTGCCTTGTCAGACATCATCTCTTTTCGGTATTTTGCCCTTCAAATATCGTCTTGTGTGGGTATTCTGCTCTCCCGGGATCGTCTCTGGTGGGTATTTTGGCGTCTGTGGTATTTGTGGTGGTATGATCTCGAGTGGGTAAACGAAAGAAGAGATGACAAGGGCAACCCCAGGAGGGCCTAGCCTTGTATCGTGCCGTTATGTAAGAGTGCACTGCTGTTGTTGGTGAGTTGTTCATAATTCTCTTTCAGCTTCCGCTGAACTTCAGCGTTGCGTGACGTGCGCGTTCCCCTCAGATCCCGAGTGTGGTGACCCGTTCAAAGAGGAGAACAAGAAGAAATTTGAACTGACATGCTCTTTAAACGGATGCTTGAAAGTAACCACTATCACAAGTTATGGTAAACGTCGATCCTTCTAAATGTTTTGCTAAGTTGAAAATTAACATGTTTAGTGCGTAATATTCGTGACTTGTCATTCGGACAAAATTCGCTGTCTAGTCCTAACAGTAGAGACTGTTCTGCAAAAAAATCCACACAATGTGTAACAAAAGTAAAAATCAAGACCATTCCCTGCCGGGAGATGTACTTCGCAGATAATGCACAACGAAATTTTCCTGAATACTGGGAACAGTTCAAAATAACCCGTTACCGCCTCACAAGTACTGATAGATGTCTCTCTTGTCTCTTTTCAACTTTTTCGTGTGGTTCCGAAGACGGCTACTGGTGAAAATGACTTCGATGGCCACGACAGTGATGATGATGATGATAACAATGACAGTGATTGCAACTTGAATTGCTGTAGGTACTCCGAGAATAACGTAGCGTAACGTGATTTTCCTATTTATTGCAGGAGGCAATGACAGGAAAAACGTGCAGCGTACTTGTGTGCTAAACCAGGATGACGTGAAACCTGGATGTACGGAAATATCTGGCGGCAATCAACGACAAATCACGTGTTATTGTGAGGGAGCGAACTGTAACTCATCCTACAGATGGAGGTCGCCAAGCGTAATGAATTATCTGTGTTTGCTTTTTCTTGTAGGATTTTGTAACATTTCCTTTTATTACAGCATTAATTTCTAACCGCCTTTTGAAAGGTATATTATTCGCCGCAGTTGCGTTTATCTGGCTAAAAACGAAAATCGAATTACTCTTATAAATGGGTCTGTCATTCCTTATCGTGATAGGTTTCTGTTTTTGTTACCATCAAAAACATCGAAACCAACAGCCTCTCAAGATAACGCGGCAGAGTTTACTGGTGTTGCATGGGCAGCGCACCATAGGGGGAGGGGGGCTACAACCCCACTTTTTCATTGCTGCGCCACCCATGGTCTATGGGTGGTGCACCACAGGGGGGAGGGGGGGCTGAGGGCTATATCCGCCCACTTTTTTCAGTACTGCGCCGCCCATGTGTTGGCCAATCTTAAAATTACGAATTCGCAAATCGTGAATGCATGAATTGCTTGTCACTTGAGTTGCCTGCTCACTCGGCAACAATTTAAGATCAGATGAAGGTGGTAATCTTTTAAACCACAAAAAGCTTCGGGTAAGAATTTAAAATTGACAGCTTAACATTGGCGAAATGCTTCTTTCAACAAGTAACGAAAATGTTTGTCGTCTGTGAGACCGAACGCTCGTGTTAATGAATGAACGACAAATTCAATGTATGGGCCAACGTGTCTTCCTGGTAAATGATGTTTTTGAATGTGACGTGCTTAAGGTTACGTGTACTCCTGATTAGAATATTGTCTTTTTCTTGAAATATCTGCGTAACTAGCGACAGTCAATTCATGAAAGTATATATTTTGGGAAATAAAGAATCGTGGCAAATCCATTCAAGTCGTTTACAACACTGTGCCATTCTCATGGTCACACGACCATGCGTTTTAGGCAAAAATGTCGTTTTTGAAGTGATATGCAGAGTCCTTATACCAGCACTCACCAAATTTTCTGTATTGAAACATTGATGAAAATGCTCAAAAACCGTGTCTGGGATTTTCCATAGTTAGAGTCAATATTGTTAATGGCATTTTTTGTAAAATGGAGGTACACGTATCCTTAACGATTGATGGCGGTGTTTATGAGTACACATGATTTATAGTTCCCAGGCATATATGAACGTACGAACAGGAATGGTTAGGCCTAAAGGCACACGAAACGTACAGTTTACGTCATGCACATAAGTGTTAAACGCATGCGTCCATGTGCGAAATTCTTGATCAATTCTTTCAAATGCACTATCCAGTTTCGGATATCGACCAAAATAGGATAGGCAACTGCACGGTATATGTATTTTCAACAACTGTGTTTCAACCTTTTCCGAATCTAATGGTGTATGGCTTGTCCATGAGTTTGAGGCAAAAATCAAGACATGTTGACAGACATCGTCTTCACCTGTGTCGCCGTGAAAACTACGTGTGCTAATGAATTGTAATTTTGGATTCGGACTACTAATTTTGTTTTGGAATATCGTTTTTCGTAATGATGTTCAAATGACATGTAAATAAATGTTTTAGTGTAATTATGTAAATTTTATTGAAAATATGTTGAAATATATTGCTTCTCGTTTCATAATTTTGTACTGCGGGCCATTTTCTTTTGTAAACAATAAACGATGCTTTGGTGACAAAAAGCAACTACTGAGCTGTGTAATAGTTTCTATGCTTAAGCTCAGTGCACATCACCAGGACCAGTGTTACGAAATGAGTACGCCTGGTCTCATTTAAGACGGTGGGGACTTTGATTTCTACAGGGACCCTGTTTACGGAGGCGGTCGTTAAATGTGAATATAAATAACGGCCAACTTTACATCAGCGTTGCATTCGCGATAACGTGTCTACGACCGTCTTAACTACGACCAGACATACAACCTTTGACAAAATGGGCCCACATTCGCAAGTCACTTTGAATGTTCGAAAAATAACTATTGTAAACAAATAACATACCGAGCTTTCGGTCTGATCAGTGACGCAACTAGTAACATGCGCCAACGGAGTCAAATTAAAAGCTGGAGAAGTCGTGACAAGCTGCGTTCAGCCTTAGAAAAATTAGTCGGGAGACACTGGAACATGTAAAAGCGCTATTGTAGAGCCGCGTAGCGCCGAATGGGGGAAGGTCGGGAGGGGTGCCCTCTTCCGCCCAGGAGAAAATTTTGTGTTTGCTTCTGAAAACAAGCAGTTTCCTTGGTGTTTGGAGTATAATCAGCCCTCGACGGCTCTACTTCGACCAGGTCACTTTTTGCGACTAGCGCGGCAAAATCCCACGACCCAGATCTCATTCTGGAATCCGACGTGGCCGCACGGCAAATTTTCAACTCGTCGAGTTGCCACTAAAAACGCATTTGATTCTTGACTTTCACCTGTTTCATGTAATTTTTTGTCCCAATGGCGAACAGATGCACAAGCAGGCACATAATTTATGTGATCATGACGCATACTCAAATGACTTAGTTGGATACCGCAGGCATACAGGGGCGATAGTACATGCATCCCCACAAAAAGTTACTCATTTCAAAATACAGGAAACAAAATCGAATGAAACATGCATATATGCACGTGGAGTTATAAACAACTCATCCCATAAGTCTGGAGACGATTCAGTCAAGATAATTTGAACAAATCGATGAAAATTTGTCACGGTTTGCTCGAGTTTCTCTTACCGGGTGCCATTTTGAGGAAGTTACGTGAAATCACGCATGTTGACGAATAAAAAGTTCAAGGGACACAAATCTTACAAATTTCACCTGATACCTTATCACGCTATTTTGCAAATGTCACGCGCTAATGTCACGCGCGCTCCGCTCAGTCCCGTTCTAGCCTTTGCCTAACTCACGTGACTCAGTTGACATACTTTGTGATTATCGCGCGCGTGGCCGTGAAAAAGTTAACGGCAACCAAAAAGTGGAGTTGGAATTCTTCGCCAAAATCACCTTAATTCTCACAACTTAACTTCTACGAAGATATGTATAGAAGTAGAAAGTACCACTGATGAAAGTAAGCGCTTTTTAAATGATAGTTTTAAGTGTGGAATGTATTTTTGACGACATGAAAACTCAAAATCAATGACCGATTTGGGTTGCCGCCCGTTTAAAATACATATAACGAAATGCGTACAGAAAGCGAATGGAAGTATTGAAGCCCCTAAATAACCAACCAAGGGGCTACGTGTTGCCTAGGTAACTCCTGGCCGCTGTCTCTGTTCAACTCTGGCTTATTACTCATCGTTTCGAGCGATTCTCATATTTTGTGGTCCCAGTGCTGACTCTCTCTAGCTCAAATATTTTAACTATGAGTTTACAAATATTGTGTGTTGTGCGATAGAAAAGGTTTTTGTGTGTTGTATCCTGCGGTGTACTCCCACGCCTGCAGGATAGCCAGATGATATATTAAAATACCCTTTTATTCTGATTCCTAAATTCCGAACAATTTCACCAACACTATATTTCGCTGGCAATGGGGTAATTTTAAATCGGCAACAATGAAGCTGAAAATCCTGGTACCCACATGAACAAGTTGCCAACGCGATGAGTCGTCACATAGCGACCAGTGAATAAATTAACATGGCAGAAACAGTAATTTCAACGTTGTTTGACTTTTATACACAATATGCTATAGGCCATTATTTCCCTTTGGTATCTACCTGAACTTAACACCTGGATATTTACGTTGCCCCACGTTGCTTCACAATCGTACTCGTACGTTATCTATTAAAATTAACTATCCTGCATCAAGTGAGAAGTCATGAGACACATTGATCGCTGCTCCCGGTAAGTCGATTTTCAATGTACCCTCTTCCGTTCATGCACGCGCCTGCAATGCAAATAAATACCACCATGTTACAAAAGCTGTGTCACGCACTAGCTATTTATTACTGAATTCTCGTACTACTTAATCAGATGTTACAACACCAGTTGAGAACTAAGTCCGCAGAAGACCTCCTGTACTATGGATCATGCGAAGGACAACGTCTCCGTTCTCATGCAGAGAATGCGTATGGAGCCAACGCCTGTTCATAGCGTGACGACGAATGAAAGACACTCAAAACAAAAGAACGTGAATACTAAGACAATACTCAGACGATTAGGACGAATGACAGCTTTGTGTATGAAAGTGGTGATCGGTCATTTCTATTATTTTATTCGATGCGTTTTTTATCTTCTGTCAGATCTGAACGAGAGCGTCCAAAACTTTCTTGTATTGTATCTTATGGTATTAACGTATCTTTTTTCCGGTGGCCCGATTGGTCTTGACGAAAGTTGGATAAGGGCTTTGTTTGCAAGTACACCGTACTTGTCATTTCGAAAAGTGCTGAAGAGTCATGGCCGTGGAGAGAAGAAAAAGAAAAAGATCATTAAAAAAAAGATTAACACAGCGCTCAGGAATGCTACGCATACTGATACGAAGATTCCACAAAATGTCACCGGAACGTTGACGCCAGTGATACCGAATACGCACGGGATTACTTCTCCGTATAACACTACACTCGAAGAGGTGAACGGTAGTTTTCGAAGTAGCTCTATGACAGAAATCCCTTCAGTGGAAAAATCGGACTTTGAAGATTCGAACGAAAATCAAATCAATGAAAACATCGAATTTACGAGCAAGACGGAAACTACTGTAATGGAACCAGACAGTGTTGCGGACATTCTTGTTTTGGGTGATTCCACAATGTCAACAGATTCGTGTGAATCGTCTTCACACCCCTTTGAGCAGCTTGACGGAGTCATGGAGGAAGAAATGCCTTTGATTGATGGTGCGGAACCCAAACCGAAACCAAAAAAGTCTAGATCGCTGTACAAAAAAACTATAACTGCACTGCCTACTCTCCGAGACTGCTTCAAGCGAAGTCAACTGAGGCCTCTGAAATGTTTCGTAAAAAGTATACCAGGGCTGGCTCCCATACAAAAATGTTTTAAACCGATCAAGTCGTGGCTCCCATTGTTTCTCTCCTTAAATTTGTCGCTGTCCTTATCTTTACGTACCCTTATGCCCATTGCAACTTTCTCGTGCTTCTGCACTCGCCGTTACGCATCTTTTATTACCATAACGCCATATTCTATTGCATTCACCGTTTCCCGCGCGCAGTCATGCGCTCGTCTGCCCTTGCGCATCACCGTTCGACCGAGGCTAAGGCTAACACTCTACTATCACAGTCTTCTGATAGTTCCATCCTTCTCACTGATCATGCCTCTTTCGATCTCGAAAACGTTTTCACCCGCACTTTCCAAACTTCCGAAGTGGTTGAACTTTTCTCCATTCGCCCTCTCTATTTGGATGTTGCTTCTGCCTTTAACTATTCGCTTTCCAATATTTGCTCCGCTGATACACTCCTCAACCAGTCTCTCAATCGCTCAATTGAACGACATTAGCGTTGTTTAAATACTGGAATGTACACCTATGAGTTCAAGAAAACCTGTTAAAAAACTCCGCACGTTTGGCGATGATGATTGGTGTGCAATATAATTATTAACGGAAATGTCTCAAGTCAACCTCCGCGTTGCTGTAAAACTGTCAAGCTGGTTTTTAATCGAACGAAACAATACACCACTCGAAGTGACTTTTTGAAAGACCTCGTCTGCTGTACGTTTAAAGACGCCGTGGACGCCCAAAACGGGATACTCAACTAGTACAACTTTTATTTGGGATATGTTAGTGTTTCAATGGAGTAATGGAGTATTCGTTTCTTGTTTTTGTTTTTTGTTTTTTTGCTATTGCTTCCAAATTCTGATGAGAATCAAGTATTTTCGTGAGGTGACCCTGTGGTGCTCCCAGGAGGCCGGCCTAGCTGGTCCAACCGCCTCAGACTTGGACATATGCCCTTAGGCTAAATGTTTTCGACGTGACAGCTAGAGAGGCCTGTGCAACTGTGTTATACGTTATCTTTAAAGTGTACACAACATGACTCTAGTACCTCAAAATAAATTTTATTATTATATCTTACTTGATTTCAGTGCCTTTAGTGCACAGCTCATAAAGAAACACGCAAAAATTGAAAAAAGTAATAGTTATGTACAACGTCATGGGTTGAACCCAAGTCGTTCGCCATACTGTTCGGATCAGAGACAAAGTGTATAGCGTGAAGAGAAAGCAAAGTACATTTAGCGTCGAGAAGGTTCGTAGAGGCATCAAAAGATGTGTTTCCGGAGGCTGCAGCAACGGCAGCCAGGCGGAAAACGTCTCGGTGTTCCGAAAGTTGCGCAGAAGTGGCATGGCTTCGTGCGCCGAACGAGAGTGTGGGACGTCATCGTGGACCAAGCGATTCGGTCCGGGGCCACTCTGTGTTCTGCCCACTTTGAGGACTCGTGTTTCGACTCCAGTCACAGGAGACATTACGATGAAGGCCTGGTTCAATAAAGGACAATACTTATCATTCAGAAACATCAGCTCTTAATTCAGGATCGTCTGTTGGATGACTGGGTTGACTCGCCGAGCCCGAGGCCGCTTCTCTCGCGGGAGGATCCAGTTCATAAGGCTCAAAGTAGAAAAGTACGCAGCCGGAAGCACATTAAACTTGTTCTCGCTTTCGTGCAACCCCATTTCCTCATCCTGGCCATCATTCCCGTACGTTTCTTCATAGTATTCGTTCAATTCTTGCTCATAATCGTCGTCACTTTCAAATTCCCTGCTCTCCGCCATTGTTCAATGCTAGTCACTGATGTCTTGTGTTCAACCCATGGCGTCACATGGCGGGAAATGTGAAAATTGGCAAAATTGAAAGGAAAATCAAAATTTCGAGCTACTTACACAAAATAAACATAGGTTTAGCTAAATTTTACGTCATACATTTAGTCTGTGGCCACCGGTAATTTAAAACGTGTAAAAATCCATGGTGTGTACTGTTTAAGTGAATTATGTTGACGTCATTGTCGCAAAACTTTGATCGTGATTGAAAGAAAGCAGTAAAGAGTCATTATCCCATATATGTGAGAATGTGGATGCTGTATACGTCACGTTACTAACTGTGAAATACGGGAAAGTAGAGCTAATCCGTATACAACGGTAGAAGCCGTATACAACGATAGAAGCCGTATTTCACAATTGGTGAGCCGTCTCCTGGTGGAGTAAATTCGCGAGTACAACGCCAAATTTGATTGAGCTCGTTCATTTGGGTTACCGAAATCATTAATCCAAGGCGTCGTTCCTGAAAATGCAATTTTACTGCTCGAAAAACAAAAAAGAATTGCCGATGAAAATTCCTAAGCACGATGATCAGGCGGCTTATTTTTGGGCGTCGCTGAAATTTCAATCGGGGTCATCATAAATAGTTCAAGCTAAATAGCGTCCCATGCGAGTACCCGGGGGGGGCTCGGGGGGCTTGAACGAGCCCCCCATTTGGCGAATTGGGCAAAAGGGTCCGCCTCTGACAAAGAAAAAGCCCGAGAAAATAAAAGACAAAAGACCACAGGAATTAGGCGCGAATGCAGAATTCATAGGTCTGAACCTAGTACCCCGTTTTTTTAGTCCTCGTTTTCTTTTTTCTGTAAAAGGTCCACTTACCGAAAAATCCGAGCCCTTCCTATATTTTAGGCTGGGTGCGCGCATGCGTCCCCAGCCGACAAAATCAGCCAAAAATCTAATTCAAATCCAACGAAAACGTTTCCTTATGGATGCATACAGTATATGTACACTGAAAGCTAAGGTCTTTACAGGGAATTGCGACCTAATGTTTCATGCAACCGGACAAAGGAGCTTCACTTACAATACTAGGGCGAAGTATCGGATTTCGTTCTTGATCTTGCGTTTTCGCGAGATTCTTACGTCTGCGGCACCTGGCGACCACACTAGTTTTGACTTCGGAAATCTTGCTGTCTAACCATGCGATATAATCATTATAATGTTAATTACCAATGCCTTCCTCACCCAGTCTTTCGTATTTTGACCATCCTCATCCAATGTTACAGTAATAGCGTAGCCAATTGTTAAAAAATGTAGAAGAAAAGTTACAGTTGTTAGGGCCGTGGCAACAGCCCAGGGCACAAATATATTGTAGGGTACGTAACCTCTATAATCTATTACTTTCCTGTTTACTGCTAATGCAAGGTTAGAACAGACGTTCTTTGTCCTTCTTGGCTGCAGTCGTGTAACAAACAACTGAAATCTATACCAAAGATACTATAAGTTATTATCAGCTCAAGTCCTCCATGCACAAAACCGCTCATCCTGCAGGCTGCTCCCGAGACAAGCACTGATACGCCGTAAAATGAAACAATTTCGTAAAATGTAAGTAAATAAAACAACAAAATTGGATCACTGAAATTTTCGGATATAATAACATCCTTCGCCAACAGAAGCAGAAATAAAGTAAAATCAAACACTATATGACAATTGTCATCTGTTACATTTACGTCATTGTTACATTTTACGTTGCTAGGCCTCTCTTAATTTGTTACATTTTACATAGTTGTTACATTTTATGTCGAATGCACATGCGAGAAATGTACCATTGTTACAGTTTACGAAACCAACGTCATATTTCAAAGAAAGTGGCCAAAATCACGAGCAAGTAGTATCTGACACAGTTAGGGGTACTCGAGTATTTTTGGACAAGGGGTGCCGCTCGAAAAAATGAATACCTGTCATTTAGAGAGTGGGCTTGGACAAAAAGTGACCCATTTGGAGACTAATTTTGCGTAAAAAATCACGTTTTCGCACTTTTCTGTTCCAGAAATTCAGAAAAGGCACCCTTTTAGACAATTGTTATAAATGACACCATCTTGGAGCGTATTTTTGTTGTGAAAAAACATCCTTTTGGGCGGCACATTTCGTATACCTCTTCTACAGGAATGCCCTCCGGACTGACACAGCATTAGTTTGGCTACACATTATCACTTTTATTACTCTTACTACTATTACTGCTATTGCTGCCATTACTACTATTACTACTTTCACTACTATTATTAGTTATCCGTATCGTTATCATTATTATTATCATCATTACTGATATTTTTTAATTTATTTAACAATGACACAGTGCAATATGTACAATACGTGTTTTAACAAAGTGCTAATACATCATGATCCTCAAAGATTTTAAAATCATCTCATTTATTGTTCAATGTTTTCACGGGCTCCCATAATGGACAGCGAGTGCTTAAAGAGGTTCCTATGTTCAACCTTAACGATATTGTGAGAAACGTCATGACAGCTGTGAATGCAGAGTAGGCCTACTTTTTAGAAACAAGGGGGTTGAGAATTAAAAACTTGTTTAGTCGTGCGCCATTTCCAAAATTGATTGTTCATGATCTATCGACAAGCACGGCATTGTTTGTAATTAAATTGTATTATCCTTCTGTAGTTTGCCCCGAAGAACTGTATTCAAACTGCACTCTTTACTTGCGACTTACATGTAAGCGTGAAGATACCCACCGTGTAATCATTTTTGTCTTTTGTTGAAAACATTCCTTTTCAAAGAACTGGGGCTCGCTCCACGATATAAGTTCAAATATTGCTTTAAGTTGAATTTTGAATAATAGACATTTTTGAGATCTAGCGACTAGTCGGCTATGGCTGTGGTCACTGGGTCATTAGAATAGCTGGTAACGGACAATTTTATGTGGAACGAGCCAAAGTATTCAGTAATTTATCTGAATGATTTGAACTAGGTTTCATTAAAAGTGGGTTGTAAGGAACAAAAACGGCCAACGTCGAAGTCAGCGATCTTTAATATACGCTTTTTGTGCGATGTAGCAAAACGTTTAATATACCAAAGATCCTTATCTGCCTACAACCACGTGTGTTGCTGACAGTGAGCTGCAACACAAAAATGGTGCCTCATGAGACACGTTGCTTCACGTCCATTAATACGAGAAAGTCCAGTTTCTGCTATAATATATTATTTACATGTATATGTGCTTCGGACATAGGAACCTGGTTCCTAATTCGGACTAACGATCATTGACCAAATAGCAATTTTAATTGATTTTTCATCTTAAAAGATAATAGAAAGAGAAAGTGCATGTTCTTGAAGTCCGGAAGGCCCTCAGTCAGCTTTTTCCAGTCTGTTGCCCCTTTAAACTATCGACGAAGACCCGGCAGAGCAAAATGACCGTGTCCTTTCAGAGTGGCAAAATATTTTCTATTTCCCCAGCTAGGCCTCCCATTTTACGTATACACGTCACGGTTTCATCTGTTACCACAACTATTTCAGACAGGTTTGACAATACAGGAACAATTATATTTCTTTCAGCTTTTAGCTGTTCAAAGCACGCTCCACAAGAATATCTTTAAGAAATTGTTATTAGTAACTAAGGTGGTAAACACAATCCGTCGCCATCAGAAACTTTGGTCTCGTCCCTTTCGTGTGGAGCATTAGTCATGACTCCAAGGCAATAAAACATTGGCTGAAATAAATCAAGCTATCGTGTATTAAAACGGGTGTTTTTCTATCAAATTGGCCAATACTCTGTGAAAAAAAATTATTGCCGTTTGTTCCTAAAGAATTGTGATAAATACTTGTATTAGCCAAAATACAATGTCATTGTTTTTGTTGTGCTTACGAGGTACCAGGGGAAGTGTGTTTAATGTAATGCCGGTGTGACCTGTGACCGCCCACAAAAGCCTGCAAGAACGCTTTAACAATAAAAACGCATTACCTGATCATGGAAGCTCCGTTCATCAGGAATTGAAACTGTACGGGGTACATTTTTACTATACCAAGAAACTACCCAGGTTAAAAACAATGGAAAGCACATACGGACACATCTATAAATTCTAGCTGGCACATTTGATAGAATTTCACTCAACCAATCCGAGAAAGAAGGCGGTAAGTGTATGAACCATTTTCCTCCGTGTGAAAAATACCATGCAAACTCATAAAATAAGACGTCCGTTTCGTAAAATGTAACAATGGTATATTTCTCACATGTGCTTTTGACGTAAATTGTAACAATTACATAAAATGTAACAACTTGTTACATTTTAGGAGAGGCCTAGCGAAGTAAAATATAACAATAACGTAAAATGTAGCAGTTGTTACATTTCACGAAATTGTTACATTTTACGGCGTATCAAAGCACGCGTACACGGTTTTGACTTTTTGTTCGTTTGGGTACTCATTCCCGTAGCCAGCATTGCGCAGGCGGTGGTTCGAATTTCTGGAACAGTGAACCTTTGATATTTTGCAAAGGTCGACCCGCCAAACTTTCAAATCAGGCGTGCTTAAAGGCGAAGGCAACCTTTTTCATGTCACTTTTAGAAAAAATAAAGTTCGTTGAATATCCCAGACACATTTTTCACTCGATTACAGCTTTTTGTAATTTGATTAATTTCTCGTCCTCTACTCCGGAAGTGACGTTTTGGGAGGCAAGAGTTTCGAGCCAATTTCTTTTCATTATAGTCTGACTGTGAGAGCTGTCAAGTCAGTCATTGTTCTACCTCGTTTGTGATAAGTGCGGTCGTCGTTTGCTTTTGTTTACAAGTCAGTCAACATGCCACGCTGTTGCTGCGTGCCGGGATGTACTCATTATCGTCTCACACGCGCTTTGGGTATCTTGCGTCGCTTTCCGAAGGATGACACACCTCGCCGTACTTGGCTAGCTCGTTCATGTGAAGAACGCAGCGCTACCTGTCCACGCAACGTACAAAGCAATGGAGGGTTACCGAGTGTGTGGCAAGCATTTTCTGCCGTCAGATTATGACAGATATGTACGCTAAATTGATGAAGGTCCCTGCGAAGCAACAAGAAGGGTACCATACCGTCGCTGTTGATTCCCGGCAGTGCCCCGTCGCCAACCCCGAGAAGTGCGTTTTTGAAGCGAGAATTCTCGCGAGCTGTGGCCACTATATACAGTGACTGGAGGCACTTCATCTACTGTTACCCGTGCATCCGAACGTACCCCATTGCGTGCAATTACGAGAACTAGCAGTGATTCGCCCTGTGCTGTTGTCTTTAGCCCAGAGCCTGTAAGTAGCCCTGCAGCGATGTTGAGTAGTGGGAGTGAATACAGGCCCAGTTCGACACCCAGTGAAGAGGGCAGTTCGTCATCCAATGAACAGATCGGTGAGCATAAGTTTGATAAGTTTATTGTGGACTTGTATCGGAGCTATTTGGAAGGTGCCAGGTGTGTGGCACGGGAGTCACACGGCGGGATGTAAGCAGTTTGGGTGCTCAGATCACCCTCCAGTGGGAGCGTGTCGCGGACACTCGGGCAAGTTGGACAGTTCTTCCTCTGTACTTGAGACGATAATGAGTACACCCCAGTACGCAGCAACAGCGTGGCATGTTGACTGACTCGTAAACAAAAGCAAACGACGACCGAACTTATCACAACCGAGATAGAACAATGACTGACTCAACTGCTCTCACAGTCAGACTATATGAAAAGAAATAGGCGCGAAATTCTTGCCTACCAAAACGTCACTCCAGGAGTTGACGACGAATAATTAATTAAATTACGAAAAGCAGTAAATAAGTGAAAAATATGTCTGGGATAATCAACGAACCTTATTTTTTGCTAAAAATAACATGAAAAAGGTTGCCTTCGCCTTTAAATACATACTCAGACGGAATTCTTTAGTCTGAGAATGACTTGACGAAATGTTTATCTGGTTGTATTTTTGCGTGTTACACCGATGGAAATGGGCACAACCCACTTTTCTGAACGTTCACTATTCCGAAGTCTCACTACTCCGAAAATATCTAAATTTTTGAACCCAGGTTTAATTTTTATACTTTTGCATGCAAAGTAAACGATACTTCGCTTATTAGATGCGCTGAGTGGTGTATTACATGTATCCGAAAACCAACGTCCGCGTACTATTGATTGCCTGCATGTCGTACGAATACGGAAAACTAAGTACGTTCTTGCACCCAGTTCTCTGAAACAAAATAATACTCTGTAATCATTGACAACCCTCAAAAGTTTGCTGAACACTCCTTTCAAAGTTTGCTAAACGAGCTAGCGTAACCTACGCGTTTTGCGAATGACACTGCAACTGTGGGAAAGGTCCACCCAGCAAGTACCATATTGTCCAAACTTTGACATGGAGTGCATGAATTTTCACGTGATTCCTTCCTTAAAAAGGATTCTAAATCATATCTTTATGATTTCAACCAATCCTCGTTCTCTCACTTGCTGTTGCATCATTGACGTCAATCTTGAAAGATGAAGCAGGAATCAACTAAGAATTCGTACTCACTATCTCACGAATTGGACATTCTGGTCCTTGGTGGTGGTCTTTTCCCACAGATGCCGCTAAAAGCGTAGGTCACGCTTGTCCCTTTAGCAGAATTTGTGAGGTGTTTTCAGAACTTTAGAGGGTTGTCGAGCCGAGCATTATTTCGTTTCAGAGAATTGGATGGGAAAGTCGTTTTTAGTATCTGTTAATAGGATAAAACCGGGTTTGATATACTTTTAACTTGGAAGATTGACGCAAGTGATACATTAGCAGGTGACAGAGCGAGGATTGGTGGAAATCATCACATGGTTCACTATATCTTTTTAAAGAATACGAAGTAGGAATATTGATGAATAATTACCTCACCCTACGGAAGTGGTCGAAACTATATGTACTAAGAAGGCTACCCTACTAGTCTTCACAAAGTCAGAGAGTCCAATTCAGTCTTCAGGTCGCCGCAGCCCTGACCCGTGCCCCAGATGTTGCCCCGACTGCTTGGGAATGAGTCGTTAGTTAGATTGGCAGTGATTGGAACGAAGTTCATTTGTAAATAATGTAATCAATGTTTTAAGAACTATTCAACTCTTGCATACCTTGTTACTAAATGGATACAAAAACAATATTCCATTCCTGTCAGTTCCGACTCATCAGCAGACAATCAAAGTAGTGAAACTTCTGAGTAGGGGACTTTCCGAGACGTGAACCTTCGGAATAGTGACACGTAACTTTGGAAATCTTTCAAGTTGCATCAAGTTTGTTGCTCGTATTAAGTCTGTAAGGCTGTGCATCATTGTCACTGGAGGACAAGGGAACACTTTCTTCATTGACGAAAGTTTCATTAGGTCTAGACCTGCTTTTCCCTAATACTGTGAACATGCTCGTTTCCTCAGTGCAAGAACACACGGTAGTTAATGTCTGGTTTTATTTGAGCAATGACAGAAGACTGTCTATAGTGATCTATTTTTAATTTTTTGCATGTTTATAAAAATCGTTGCCACAGCATAAATTACGCAATTTAAAATAAAATGTGAGAGTAGATGAGCTGCGCATTTTCACACTTAGGTGATTGTAGTTTGAAACCTCAAAACTGTCTCTTAAATAAGTTTTTGTCTAAGTAATTCACATTCCGCTTGAATCATGTAAACAGTAGCATGACTTGCGCATTTTACTACGACACATTTTCAAATTGAATCAAGAATATCTATGTCATCACCCTATTCTTCAAGTTTTTTATAACCGTTTTGAGATCATGGGCCTTAAGAACGAACTAAAATACAGCAAAACATATTATGTTTTACACAATATAATCGTTCAAACCTCATAGGATATAACCGTTTATTATCTTTTTAAAAATACAGGTAATGTTGTTACGACATAGATATGTGAACAGTAAAGAAAACAAAAACGCAAGAAAATTAACACCACACGGAAAATTCTAGTATTAAACAGAAGCCCATTTTCGGTTGGCGTGTGGAGTTTAGGGGTGCAAAACTGGGGATTTGTACGACAGGTTTTGTGTCTGTGGTGCGGGACTGGAGATTAGGATGGAATATAAGGTGCGATCATGGAATTATTTCCTCCCTTTGGCGGGATGTAATTAAGTAATCAACTTAAAATTATCCTTCGTGGAAAAATTAGAACGAATTAAATGATGCGTGGAAACATTGTAATTAATTAGCATTGCTTGAATCACGTGCATATTCTGTAATTAATTGTATCTACCATGCACTGTACGAAGCATTCGAAACAAAAATGTCAACCCTTATGTGCATTGGTTATCCAAATTGATGATGTAATGAGCTGCTTACTGATTTCATTAAGTTCATTGACCACGAAAGCGTGGGTGCATACATATAATCTACCTGTTAGTGTCCCGCGAGTACGAGCAAAAACAGAATATTTTAAATATCCACGGCCATTATTTGCATAAATTACACTATTTTTTTCATGCATCAACCGACACACTGATTTTATTAAATTAATTGACCAGAGAAACATTGGTGCAAATATCAATGTCATTTGCCTGTGATACTTGGTACCTCAGCTGATAAGCACAAGGGTATTTTTAAAGAATGGCGACCTTCACTTGCATTAAGCTTGCAAACTCAGAATTTTTGCACCTACAAACTTGTTTCATAAAACCCACTGGCCTTGGAAACATATAGGATAAAACATTAGAACCTGCTACTGGTACTTTGTAAGGAATTTATAAGCGCAAGCATAATTTTGCATAATGGCAGCCTTAAAGTCCTTCTTGCAAACTGCCCATGTGGTTCCAGTATCCGAAAATACTTACTGCATAAATTCTTATTTTCGACACCCTTTCTTTATATTCTTTTCGCCTTTCTTGCCAAAAGCGATTTTTTTAACAGTATTTGACCCTTCTCTCTGAGCGTATGATTACCGGTTGTCATCGGTTATTTCCGTACCCACATTTCCGGCTCATCAGTTCAGGAACTTGTCCTGAACGCCGCCATTTTTTCCTTGTAACTGAATGTGCTATGGCTTGCTCGAAAAGTCTTCATTATTTTGTTTTATTAGTGATATATCGTGATTCGTTTGCATATGTAGTGTATTTATAGTTTGTAGTTAGTGGT
>NMRA01000020.1:1248934-1330859 GCA_002633005.1 Phoronis australis | reverse complement strand
TTTTTATCCCCGTTTGCTGGCTGGTAACAGTACAGGCACTGCTCCAGTCGCACTGACGGCGTTTTCTCGGCCTGGGTTCCTAAATGAATTGTACTTCCGGGTTCGCGGCAAGTTCAAAATGGCGGTGTTTCTTCGGGTGCGAATCGTGAGTGGCGCGTTCATTTAAACTGTTTTCGAGTACGGATCGTGTATTAGTTATGGGGTAGGTACTTCTTGGATCCTTATAACTTCTTCTAACCATGTAATAAGGGTTAACAACGCGTGAGAGAAGGACTTTAAGTTGCATATTTAAAAAATGCTCAAGGTTGTCAAGATTACAACCCAGTCAAAATGCTTCAAGAGCGTCATATCAGTATGAAACCATGAAAAAACTTATACTACCAAGAAATTTTTTGTCCCTTGTGGGACTCTGTGGGTAGCTTCTCGTCGACAAACCGTCTGCTGAATTGTATAAATTTTTGTAGTGAGACAGTTGATTATGAACTCTGAGGTTTTAGCTTTTTAAATTTGAACTCTTCAGGGTTTAACTTTCTTCGTTATGGAACAGGGCCCCTAAAGGCACGGGGCCCTCCTAAAGGCACGGGGCCCCGGCCCATGCCCAAGGTGCCCCATGGTTAACATGGCGCTGCGAAACGTGGAGAAGTGATGCCTTGACTAAACGGCAAGCGCCTCTTATGAAAGTAAGGTTTAGAGCGAACCGAACCACAATAAGATGTTGCGGCCAAAGACTGCAAGCACTTGCTACATGACTTGACAAAAATGATTTGTTTTGAATTCGAATGTCAGTGATTACCATCATGTACTCTAAAACGGCGCTGTGGAACGATATTTGATATTTTAACAGTGAAGTCTTAGTTCACGTGTACTTGTGCTAATGCAGGTGTTCCACATTCGCACTGGTATGACGTCAATTTTGAGAATTGCGGATTTTTCCTTTATGAATGTGTTCAGCCGAGCTGCTTTGTAACCGAGGCTGCTATAAATCGTCAATTTTGAGGATATGCTAGATGGTAGACTCAGAACTGAACCTTTTTACTTGTTCTCTTTGTTGGCAGGGCTAAACCACACTAAATAACTGACAGCGATTTTAATTGGTAACGCCACCGACACAAAACTCATGTTTATTTATATACCTCGACAGATGCTACTGGCTTCGTTGTAGAACGGACAAATACAATTCACTAACAGCTTAATTTTGCGTAATCGGTCATCTCACCCGGTCATCTAATCCGGTCATCTAATCCTCCTGTTGATTAACAGTCATGTAGTACTTCATTTTGTCAGGGAGCCTATGATATTAGGCCAAAAACATAGTTGCTTTGGTCTGCACTTTTTGAAAAACAAACCCATGTTTCGGCATTTTCACTTGCTTACATTTCAAAAAAGAAAATCCAACCGAGACGAGCAAAGATGATGCCGGATCTGTTTTATTTTCTTTTTTAACTCATCGCATGGCATACCTTGGCGTTTCAATCCTTGCTGACTTTTGCAAACGTATCTTTGTGCGGTTTTTCAAGAAAACGAGACCTTGGCTGAAATTGATAAAGGCGGGCGCTTTTTTACTTGGCGGTGAGCGCAGGTCTCAAATAATTAAGTCGGGATAAAGACCTGAACCAATTTTGGCCTTATCGGAGCTAACGCAATTTTCACCGCCAATTTCCTCATCGCTGCTTTCCGTGTATTGGTTGTGAAATGCTAGGAGGAAGTCAAAATTAAAGAGATTACAAATTCAATTGTGTAACAGCTTGAGATCAACCAGGAAGTTTTCTCGGCTCACAGCGGGCGATTGGCCTTGCGTTGGGCGGAAACAGCCATGTACGACTCCAGGTAGTTTCCCTACCCTGGTTTATCGCAATATATCAAGAAACTGCAAAATAGACGAAAATCCAGTTTGGCTACGCTGTGTATCTAATCTTATCGTGGGTCTTCAGAGACTACGCCGCGACTTCATGCTGGCTATCAGAATAAGAATCGGAATCAGAAATGTTTATTGTGTATAAGTCCTGGCCTCATAATACCGATCCTCCGTTAGACCTGCGTGCCGCCCAGTTTCATTGTAACGCTTGTGCATTTACCACCTAAAGCAAACAAGTATTTTCCTATAAGGTAGGGGCCTAAAACGCCGGGGTGTTTTTCACATTAGTTTCTTTTTCATAGTACAATATCCGGAATAGAATTGACATTTAGTCGAATTATCAATTACAGAGTGTCAATTTTGTACGTCCAATTAATCTCTAACGAGATTTTGAAACGAATAAATCAATGTCACCCGATACGTGTATTCATACCTCTCCGAACCCGTATGGGCACAGTAGTATTTTCAGTTCCGGGTCATAGAATATGGCCCAGTTGTGCCTGCCGCCGTCCATATGTGGTTACTATAACATATAGTAACAATGGATCGGAATACATGTATGTATGAGGCTTCATCACTTTTTGTTTAGTCACCAGGTCATCTTGCAGAGGTCATCATATGAGCACTTTCTATAGACAATTGAGACACCCCAAATCTCTGCACCATAGCTTAACTTTGGTAGAATCATACTATCAAACGGCTTAAAAAGGATTGGCGGTGAAGAGCAATGTAATTTAGGCAAACAAGCCTTTACTAACAAATTTAATGCTTTGCGAGCACGTACTATCAGAACTTTGCAGGGTCGACTCCAAATGAGACGACCGGAGAATGTAACACCTTGTTTATATATAATACGTTTGGTTTTAATTAATTTTTCGCCAAAGTACCGTTTCTCGCGCAAACCACGTTTATAAGCAGTGACATTAGTTTTTCTAGATTCACTCACATGCCAATTTTTACAAAATTCTCCAAGCACATTAAGTTTTCATTGCAGCTCAATTCTAGTGTCCTCACTCAACACGAGATCATCCGCAAAAACAGATAATTAATTTCACAATCAGCATTAACAGACAGACAAAAGACCAGGTTGGCTTCGCTATGTGTCGAATCTTATCGTGGGACTTCAGTGAGTACGCCGCGACTTGTACTCGGTTCACTTGTTGGCTAAAACGCTAGCGAGTCGCAGAAGTCATCTTCGCTGGCGCTTTGCTGGAGGTTCATAGAGTTTCCTGCCAAAACTAATCATGGCGTTTTTGCTACCAGTTTTGTAGCCGGACTGCTAATTACTACAAAGAACACACGCGCAGCGGTAATAGCCCTTATTTTACTGTCACACCAATCAAATTATGACTGAGGAATTGCATTGACATCAATTTTCGCTAAAAAGCGACTAGAGTGGTTAGGAAATAGGCGAAAAACGCATCCTTTCGCTCGGCGCCTCTCCGGTTTCAATGCATAGCGTTTTGCTAGTGTTTTAGCCGTTGAAACTGCTAGCAAGGAGTGTAGAAGTACTACTACACTCCTGGCTGCTAGCGTTTGCTCCATTCATGCGAATCATGTAATGACTGTATTAACCGGGGTTTTTTTTCCGAGTGGGTAAAAAACTGGGGCACTTGAGTAACTTCCGGCACATGTAAACGGTTGGCGGAGATCGAGTGGTTTGCGTACATACAGTGCATGGCGAGATTACGCGATGATAAAACCAAGTAAGTAAACTGGCTAAACTTGCTGTGAAACATTTGTTTTGCTGAATGTACTGGTCTCCCCTGGACCTGGATGTGAAAGTGAGGGAATTTCCGAGCTCCGTATTTGTCATCAGTATATATTAGGAAGCTCACTACGGAACTACACAACTTTGAGTTCTACACAGACGATGCGACCAACGAACTTCTTCGTTTGCGGTTTCATCTTGTGAAAGCATCGCTTACATAGTGGTTGTAAGTATTAGGGACACTTACTTAACCAACTCCAATTGTTATTGTTACTCAAGAAAATGTCGGGCGTGCGTTCAGCAACGTTATGACCTACGCTAGGACCTATAGCTAAAATGTAGTCAATGTCACGTGTTCTTTTTTAAATACGCTACATTCAATATCAATAAGTCACGGTGTAGGGCCTAAATGTTGCACGATATAGATGTAGTTTGTGGGTCATTTCTCAGTGTTTGACTCTTTATTGTTGTTGCTAGTCCAAGCAGTTAATATCGGTGATTCTCCTTGACAGAGATATGAATAACGTGTTTGCATATTATCATAGCGACACTCCATAATATTAAATTATTTAATTTATACATGTATTATTGCATGGCCAGCATAGGCCCACGCAAAACATTTTTAATATACTGGTGCAGTGGCAAATTTAGAGGCGGGGGGCGAGGGGGCCATCATGCCCCCCTAAAATTCTTCCAGTATTAGACAGTTCGGGGGTGCGAATGTCTGACAGGTAAAATCCTGGCTAATATTCTGCCCTGGCCCCCCTAACTCAAAATCCTGGATACGCCCCTGCTGGTGATCTATACACACTAAAAGTTGTCTGATATCGTCAGCAGCCTTTGGAGGCAGATCAGTGGTATACTGTTAAACGACTCAGAATTTTTTTCACCTTGTTTAATCGTAATTTCCACACTGAAGAGGAAACATTTTCAAATTATGAGGAAATGCTCTGTAGCATGCTCATAAATTTTCAAAAGGCATTATTTCAATACCCTATCAGGGTCATATACACTGGCGTATTGGTATCATATGAGAGACGCAAGCGGATTTCACGACACGAGAAAATTTTAGGCCTACACCAGCTCAGCTGCAAAGTCGCGTACCAGTTACATTTCATTGATCAACTGTGCATGTTGCATGTACTAGGTGGCTTAGGGCCAATGCAGACGAGCTGATCTGTCTTCCTCAATGAGCTACCAATGTATCCTTATGATTTATCTCGGCCTGCCTCAAATCATAGAACCATAGACATCTAAGTGTCTATGCGTAGAACTCTAGCCCTGGAATGCCAACTCCACACGTGACCTATTTCTGTTATTAGAGCCTGCGACACCGACCGTGCGTTCAGTAGATACTAGGACCTACGCTAGGACCTAGCTAAAACCTAGTCAAAGTCACGTGTTCTCATTTAAAATGCACGGCAATATCTCACGTAATATCTCGAAGTCTTGCTTTTTGGCGAGGTCCTAGCGTTACTGAACGGGAAGCGAGACTAGCTGCGAAAGTTTGCACTGAAGGTGACTTTCCGGCTGTCTGCTCAAGTTATTTTTTCATCGCGTGAAGTATTTATCAAATCAAGCCGAATTTCATGACTTCCTTTTCATTTTGTCAGTGTTGATTACCAGGTAGGGTTCCAGACAACCAGCGATTTCTCTGCACAATTGATCAACAAACCCGACAATTACACTGGTCAAATGCACCGACCTCTGTCCTTGACTGAATGCCGGAAATAGTCTGGCGTCTGAGTTTTTCCACAAGAAATTTTGTATGTTAAAATCATGCTCCAGTATTTTTTTTTGGAGAGAAATGACAATTGGTTTCTGAGTGTTTGCTCTGCAATGTTTACCAGTAGCCCATATAGCGTTTTTATCAATTCGATTCCGAGCAGTATTGTTTTCTGTAGAATTTGCCTATACCATGATATTAAATTTTGAAAATAATGAAATGTTTATCTTCTAAAAGAATGCAGTCCGGTACATCGCGTTGCAGACAGCGTACAGTTTACTTGGCGGACTGTACCACTTTTTTGATTTTTCCGCTAGGCCACACCATCAAAATATTGCGCTTTTTGACATGCGTCAAATTTGACGATTATCATACTTACTATTGCATTTTCCCACGCGACATAGCCGTATTTTCCAGTTCGATGGTTTTGTGGTAATTTCGCATTCGGGCACTTTTGTGTGTTATGTCTGCCGTTCGACAAAAACTCTGGCGGCGCTGTAGGGACGTTTTTGTGTGTTGCGGCGAACATTTCAAACTTGCATTTTAGCTTAGAACCAGAGGTCCCGCTTTTCATCCGGAAGTCCCAGTGCCTCTTTGTTATGAACATTGTTATTCTCCAGTGTCCACTTTCTTTAGTAACATAATTATCGTAAAAAAGTGTTCAAACTTCACCAAAGGCCCAATGAATTTATGAAGATGTATAATTTTGGATGAATCGTGGGCGGCGCAGCTCTGAAAAAATGGGAGGCTATAGCCCCCCAGCCCCCTGTGTTGCACCGCCCATAGAACATGGGCGGCGCAGCACTGAAAAAAGTGTGGGGGGAGCTATATTCCCTCCCCCAGCCCCCTACGGTGCGCCGCCCATGTGAATACCTGACTAAATTTTTCTCAGAAACAGTGAGGGTTGAAAGCTTTTGAATTAGTTAAATAGTTTTCCTGCTGGTTTAATTAGCCATGGTTAATTAGCTGTGGTTCATTACCTTTTTGACGTTGCTATTACTCCCTGCTGTTTTTCTGATTTTGGCATCACTCTTGGTTTTTTTCAAATCTGTGGGATAAGCGAAGTGATAATTACTTAATGATAGTGCTCGATTTGCCGACCTGCTGGTCGATTCAGATTGTGCATAGAACTGTATCAGCCTGTGGCCTGTTGCATTAAACAGTCCCAAATAGGGACTCAACTAAGTTCCCTAACTGTTTTTCGTATTTGTTTCCTTCTTCAGGCACAGGTGTAATATTTTTTCTATAATGTTATCTTTATTATGAGCTCTTGTTTGACTAATGCCGTTTTCTAATAACACAACTAAAAACTGGGCCCTTAATTCAATCCAAAATATTTAGGGACTTAGTCCTTAAATAGGGGGCGTTGCATGAAAAGATCCCTACATATTTAAAATAATATCGAGAATTCAATGCAGAGTTCACTCTCGATTTGTATCAAACCCAAGAATTGACTTGGTAATAAAACTAAAACAACAAAAGAAAGGACAATCAGTGTTTTCACAAGCCCCCAAATAAGCCGTAGATTTAGGGAACTTAGCCGAGTCCCTATTTAGGACTGTTTCATGCAACGGGGCACTGGAATGCCAACTCTCGCACGTGCCCTAAGTATTCTATGATTAGACCTTGCGACCCCGAGCCTTGCCGCGAGAGTTTGCACTGAGAATTTCCGGCTGCCTATTCGACTGAGTTTTGATCGAGTGTTGTAGTTATCAAATCAAGCCGAATTTCATTGTTTCATTTTCATGTTGTCATTTTTGTTCACCAAGCGAGACTCTTGAGATACAGTTACAGACATCCAGCGAATGCCCGGCAAAATTCGTCAACAAAATCCGACAATTACATTGGTCATTCGTTATAGTCCCTACTGACGGGTGTGTTTACGTAACTTCAGAAAAAAATGCTCGCAATTGTGCAGCTATATTTTTGTGTGTTTGCACTGTTTTCATTTGTTTTAATAATTTATTTGAGCATTGTCTACGTGTTGCCCAGATACTTTTTGTAGATTCGATATCTTTACAGTGAATGTTATCTGTAGTATTTACATATACCTGTGAAATAGAATAACAAATAAAAAGTATATCTTGTAAAAAATCAAATCCAATGCTTTATGTTGTTGACAGCGCACATTGTACTTGCCAATTGTCCAGCTCGTGGTGGACTATCCCACCGCCATCCCACCACGCTATCATGATAAAATCTCTCTGGAAATTGAAATATTATCATATATATCAAATAACTTCCCCCACGACATTGTTCTACTTTCTCGTTCGACAAAAACGACGTTGGGACGTTTTTATATGTTGCAGCGAACATTTCATTCTCGCGTTTTGGCATAGACCGAGATGTCCCGCTTTTTATCCGGAAATCCCGCCTTTTGATTCAGTTCCCCGTTTCTTCATTCTCAAATGTCGGCAACTATGCAACAGGTGTTCAAAATAACATTTTCTTTATCATGAATATCGTCATTTTCCAGAATCCACTTTCTTTGGTAACAAAACTTTCGTACAAACGTGTTCCAACGTCTCGTGTTTAGGGCAACAAACACTACATGTATTAGGATCACTAATTTTTACTATCTGAAGAAATGAGTTTATTTATGAACTACAATGGAAAGTAATACCCTGCAACCTCTGTAATGATCTATCAACAGAACACTTCAATGCTACAAATTTTTATCTGCCAGCAAGCCTTCATCTGGAAATTACGGATAGGTAGTTGAAGGAAATAGTTCATCACATTTTTGAAAACGCCACTGAAGCCTATATTTTTATTGCAGAACTGTATCAGACGGCGCCAAAGGTTCAATTAACAATTAATATATAAAGATTATAATTTTGGATGAATGCCTGACTAAACTCTTCACAGCATCGTTGAGGGTTCCATATGCTAAAATATTTGTCTTGATAGGGTACAAATCTTTTGAATCAGTGAAAATATTTCCCCGTTAATTATAAAACCTCTGTTGATTATTTCCCTTTTTATGTTACTATTACACCTTGTTATTTTGTAGCATATTGGAAACACTCTTGGTTTTGTGATTTTCCAGAAAAAAAAGCACTCGCTCGTGGCGCTCGTTGGGTTGGTTCCAAAATCAAACCAGGTGTTGGTTTGAATTAATGTGTAAAAATAAATTATATAACATACTAGAAGGTCGGCGGACATTACTTGAAAACTGGATAATAATATAAACTCAGCCAATTTCACTAGAATCTTTTACGCTCATTTAAGAAACAATTTTCGGATTATGGCGGAGTGCATTTCCTATACCACACTAGATTTACTTATCTTATTTTTGAAATCTGACCATCTTGGTTTAATATTCACGCTACTACGTCTGCAAGTGATATTCGAAACCTATAACCTGATTTGAACATAACTGTCCTTTTGGTCGCTCTAGTTATCGCACCCGTACTCAGTACTAAACCTATACGGGTACGTTGCTGTGAATCTCCGGCGAACACCGACATTTTTCCCAGAAACCTTTGCTCAAATGAAAATGGCGGCAATCAACTAAGATGTCTATACTCAAGTGAACGATAGTGATACTTTAACTGACAGCTCACGCAAAGGTGTGAAACTTAGTTGTTATTTCATTTAGTCTAATTCAGTTGTTCTCGTCTTGACGTGAACTGCCAACACAGCTATGTTTCACTTGAGGCAGACAGCTTCAGCTCAAAGCTGTCCGTCTGGGCTGGCCCTTAGTCAGATTAATTTGGAAAGTTCCACTCCAAGACTACCAGGGATGGACGGATGGAGGTTTGTTATAGTTGCAAGTACATGTATAGTTATAGTTGACTTGTTGAATGTCACATGTCGGCTCTGTTTTCAAACGGCTATACACCCGCCTTCCATCACAATAAACAACTTTTCGAGCACTTACCGTTATTTTCTTAATGAAACAAATCTATAATTGCTGAGCTTCGACAGAAATGACCGTTCGTATTGCTTGAGAAAAGACTCTACAATTGACTTGTAGCGGCGTCATTTTATTCACCGACCATGGACTTGAGCTATCAGTTGTCAGCGGCGTAGCATTGAAAAAGTGGGGCTATAGCCCTCTCACCCCCTATGGTGCGCCGCTCATGGGTAAACGGTCTAAATCAAAGGTTTGTTGTTTCGACGGAAGGCGGGTTTAGGCCTACTGCCGCTTAAAATTGCATTTTGCCAATTATTCAGCTGTCAAGTAAATATTCAACCTAAGTACTGTGGGGTTTAAAAACAAAACCACGCTCCCCCATCTTGAATTATTGCCGAACTAGCTGGCAACTCAAGTGACAGACAATGCGTCGAAGCGCCATTCACGATTTCCGAATTGGCAATTTTAGGGTTGGGCCGACCTAAAAAAACTCTAGTTAGTTTTCATCAGTCGCTCATTGGCTTCAATACTCATGTTTGGTAACGTCAATAACCCTATCACGGCAAGGGATATGATGAGACCGATATTATGAGAGTAAAAAGCCTAATTAGATTTTCGTTTTTAGCTAATCAGGGCGAAATACAGCTTTTAGAAAACATGTATCATTCCTATGTTCATTTTTTCAGATTTGTGCAACTGAAGTCTTAAAACAGCGCTATGGCAGCATTAAGTGAGACCCATCCCTTGATAAACATAGAACGAAAAAAGCCATCGCGTACGATTATTATAGAACCATGTATTATTCTATATGCGTTGTCGCGTTATTCTTGCGCTTTCGTGACGTTTCAATATATTTTCACTGAAGTCGGTAAACAGCACAACTACACCCAAGCAGGAATCGGCAAACATGCAAACAGGAGTCATTGCACCGAAAATGAGTCCGACCCACGCTATTATCTTCAGCAAACCGTCGAGCGGGAATCTTCGCTATTCGCCTTGTATCTGTCTGTTGTCGAATCTGGTCCCATCATTTTAGTGTCGCTCTACATTGGCGGTTACAGCGACAGACGAGGCAGACGACCGGGGATTTTACTTCCCGTTATCGGACAACTTGTGCGCACAGCTGTATGTGTATGGGTTATTTATTGCAAGGTTAGTATATACTACTTGTTCCTTGCAGCTTTCATAAATGGTATTAGTGGTTCATCCAGTGTCTTTTTGACGTGTGCGCTTTCTTACGTTGCCGACTGCACATCTCATGAAAATCGCTCGAGACGTGTCACGGTGGCAGAAGTTCTAATGGGGTGTGGTGACTTTTTGGCATGTCTTTTGACAGGATACATGGTCTCCTACACAGGCTTCGTGTGGCCCATAGTGACATCTTTTGGGATTGTCCTGTTGACTCTTTTTTATGGTATATGTTTTATCCCTGAAACCGTCGTGAGTTCATCGAGAGCATCAATCGCAATCTTAAAGATTTTGAAAGAAAACTTCGCTGTGTTTAACAATCGCAGCTACTCCGGCCGGCCTAAAAGACTTGTCATACTACTGACGGCTTTGGTGTGCATTTTTATGATATCGAAATCTTCTGCTACCATCGAGTACTATTTCTTCATGGACTCTCCTTTTTGTTTTACCTCTACTGAATTGGGTTACTTAAAAGCTGCTTGCAGCGTTTCTGTCTGGATCGGAGCCATTTTCGGAATCGTTGTGTTCCTGAAAATACTGCGTCTCTCAGACCTCACCTGCAGTGTACTCGGAATCCTCTCATACATTGCCAGACACTCGATGTACGGAGTTGCCGAATCTCGTCTACTTGTATACTTTGGTAAGTAAGATGAGCCTGTAAATGTCTTTACTTGGTCTTAGTCTATTTTTTTTTTGAAAATCGAGTTGGTGTTGGGATATTTTTAGTCGCTCTTTTTTCATAAAGTGAATCTGCCGACGAGCAAATTGATGCCGGATTTGTTATTTACGCTTGGGAAAGCATGACATTTCAAACCTTGCTTACGCTTGCCTTTGTACAAGACTATGCCGCAAATTGATGCAGGAAACGTTTTTTCATTGTTTTAGTCGCTCCGCGCAAGTGTCGTATTCATGAGTGATTAAGACGGAGATTTGGTATTCCGCTGCCATCTCACAATATGTGAAAAAAGCCTGCACTTAAACTCTTCCTGTTTGAAAGTAGAACCACACTATAGACGGCACTCGTGTTGTTACTGTTTGACAATAGGCACACTATAGACAGCACCCGTACTGTTTGACAGTAGAGTACCACTATAGCCGGCACCTGCACTCGTACTGTTTGAATGTAGTCAATATAGCCAACACCTGTACTCTTACTGTTTGAAATCGCACTATAGCAAGCACCCACACTCGTACTGTTGAAAGTAGAGCCAAACTAGCCGGCACTTGCACGCTTACTGTTTGAAAGCATTCGCGTTATAACCGGCAAGCCCTCTCTTACTGCTTGAAAGTAGAGCCACACTATAGCCAAAACCCGCACTCTTACTGTTTGAAAGTAGAACCACACTGTAGCCGAAACCTGCACTCTTATGTGTTTGAAAATAGGCACATTACCCCTTCCTGCTTAAAAGTATAGTCACACTATAGCCGGCACCCGCACTCATACTGCTTGAAAGTAGAGCCACGGTATCGCCGGCGCTCGCACTCTTCCAGGTGAACAATAACTGTTATGTGTTACAGCGATTCCAGCAGGGTTCTTGGAATACATGGGAATGCCGATCTTGAAATCGAAAATGTCCAAACTTGTTACAGAAAGCGAACAAGGTAACCTTTGCAACAACTTGATCCCGGCATTGTAAGTGTATATTAGTGTTTTTTTCCTGCAGTATAACAGTCTTTGAGCTATCACTAAGTATAACTTCAGAATAATCCGGACTCTGGTTGAAGGCGATTAATTAGGCGTTTTTTTAATGTTTTCTTATAAGAAAATGTGGTCGTAGCTGTCATTTCTGGTGCACACGTGCCTACAAGAAAATATGACAGAAACAACATCTTTTGCTACATGGCAAATGGATTTATAATAAATTCAATAAGAACTTTCTGAATTGCTTCTAGTTATTCGAACTGCAACCATTTCATGCGCGCACCCAGCCTAAAAAATGGGGGCTCCTATTTTTCAGAACGTGGAGCTTTCACTAAAAAACGAAGAAAACGAGAAAAAAACGAGGCACGTTCAGAGCTGTGAATTGTGCATTCTCCGAATTTTGGTAGTTCCTGCCTTTTTAATGGACTTTCGTCTCGTTTTCTACCTTTTCGGACTTGTTGTTTCTCTCAGGCGGACCTGACCTTTTTTGCCCACTTCGCCAAGTGAGCCTCCCTAGGCATGCATTCAATGAACATGCATCTTAATCAGTTGGTACAGCCATATGATGAAAGACTGGTTGAAATCAACGGGACTCACTCCTCATCATTGGAGCGCGGTATTCAACCCGTGCTTTCTGTAAAAATCAAGTTTCAGTTTGGGCCTTGCCTTGTTCTTTACTCAGTTTAGAAGCGACCTCTGTGGTCGGGAAAACTGACATTTCTTTATTTCGCCGGTCTAAGCTCAGAAATCATACTTATTTTCACTAAGGAAACCTTTGATACCAATCTCCAAACGCTAAGCGGACTAACTCAAAACTTGTTTGTTTGACAAAAAACACAATTTGAAGCCGCTTAAAGCAACGTTTCGTTACTCATACCGACTTAACATCTCCACAGGTTCTCTGTTTGCTGTGGTGGGATTGGCTGGAGAAGTGGCCATGTTTGTCGTTAACTTCGCCTGGCCAGCCATCTATGCCAACACTCTGCTCATACACAAAGGGATTGTATTTCTCGTGATGACCGCCGTGCTCTTCGTCGGCCTTATTCTCGTGCTGTAAGTAGCAATCCGTATCTCGTACATGCTGGAACCAAAATCATGATCAGAGGAGTCTGACAAAGTAAGACATAGGGAGCACTTTGTGAAGCGCCTCCATCATTGCAATGTAACATTGATGGAATATCGGCAAATTCGCACCCCCTTGCCCTCATCTGAAAGGGTGCCAGCTATGCTTCTCTGGCTCATATTAGGTTGCTGTTTGAGATAAAAGTTTGGCAAATGAGAGAGTTAAAATTTTATGTTGTTTGCATATTATTCATCGAAATGCATTCTCTATTAGTAATATTATTAGTAAAATTATTCGGTGTCCTAGGAAAAGTCCGAAATATTGCCAATCAAAAGGCAATGGCCTAAACGTGTTTGAGGAAACAATCAAAACATTTTGAAAACTCATAAAATCTTGTATAGTTTATTTCCAAACAATTCAAAACCAAACAAAATAGCAATGGAACTCAAGAATTCAACTCGGCCTTTTATTTGAATATTTAGGTCTTCATGACGATGATCTAATAATGAATGAATTAAAAGAAATACAATCTTCAAAATTTCGTAAAGTTGTAATACTGTTTATGCAAATGTCTTATTTGCCACATCACATCTTACAGGTATTATAAATTTACGCTTGAAAGAAACGAGATTACTGTCGAAGATGACATCCAGGTTACTGGATGAACTACAGTTAACATCACAAGAGCCGACGGACAACCCAGGGTAGACGGTAGTGTTGATGGCGGTGTGGTGGGGGGGGTGAGGGCTAAGTCGGAGTGGAAATCTTGTGGAGTCAGACAACAGCATGTCGTCTCGCTACACTGCAGCAGATTTGTGGAGAATATCAGCGTCAACCACTTTCTCAGCAAATGCTATTGATATACAGATGTCTTGAAATAAATTGAATGAAGCAGAGTTTAAAGGGGAAGGCAATTTATCAATTGTCACTTGCTCTAATCGATTAAAGCAGGCGTCACCCCCGAAGTGATGTCAGCTGCCCGATTTTTTTACCGCCAGCATTCTTCACATGTAAAACGTTAGGGCATAATTTGCCACATTCTGAGTCGCATTCAGTATGCCCGGAAGTTGCTGTGTACCGAGATGCAAGCATCGTGACCTCTCGAAGTACTTTATGTTTTATCAACTTCGAGGGGACGACAAGGACCATGGGAGTTAACTCGTGGTATCAACAATGCAGCGTTGGCCTTTCATGCCACTGCTAAAGCAATGAAAAATAATCCTGTGTGTTGCAAACGTTTCTTATCTTCGTATTTCTAAAGGGACCTGGACACAAACAGAGATCACCAAGGCTGGTACCTGATAAACATGGTTTGAAGAAGGATGCCATGACGTCGGTATTTCACTTCACTACTCTGTCGCCACCTGCTCGGAGTGCTGTTTTGAAACGTGAATTAGCTTCGCAAGCTGCAGCCTCTGCAGTGACTCAAGGCTACGACGTTTGATGTCACTCGTGCTTGTGAGCAGTCACTGCAGCGTCCAAAGCCAGCAACCAGCAAAGCTTCCCATGAACGTGGTCAGTGTTTTTGCGGTCGCCGACTTCAGGGGTTTATTCCATGAAAAGTGACTAAAGACTTAGGAGCCAAATATTTGGACTCAAGGTCCCACTTCAAAAAAGTTTAGTCATATGTAATTATGTGCGCATCACTGCTTGGAAATAAATTGTACTAATTTTGTCAGTAAGTAGATAACATAGGTATTTTCTCAGACAGCTTATACTTTTGCTAATGTGAAATTTGATCAAATTTTTGAGACAGAAGACAGTGACAGTGACGGTGTTCATGAAGCAGACCCCTGCCACTTCCGGTCAGCTGCAGATCAAACAGTGTCTAAATACCACTCAACTGAGAAATAGGTTAGTATAGGATTGTCTGAGAATACTCGTTGAAAGCAAAAAAGTACGGCAATTTCTGGAAACAAGTAAATATGCAAAATCAACAGGTGTCCACAATGAATCGTCGCACAAACAAAGCTGCCAGGGTATGATTAGGGCCGCGAACGCCACTTCCGGAGCATGCGTAATTAATTAGAACACACAGGAAATTTAAATAAATTAAAATTACACCTAAATTAACCACAAATGACACTAAAACTGTTGCCTTCCCCTTCAAAGTCATGAAAAGGAGGAGCTACTGGCATCAGCTCGCGAAACTGCACATACTTACGTGACATGCTGGTTGTCAACATAACATTTCATATGACGAATGCTTGATTAATAAATATAGACTGTTTCATGGCGAGGGTGTTGATGTCATTTTTAATTTTAAAGCCTAACTTCAATGGAAATGTGTTATTTTAAATGTATTGGGCTAACCAGATAGTCCTAGCAAAGCCTTAGTGAAATAAGAAAACGCGAGTTCAGTCACGCAAATGTAAGTCCGTCAAATGATAGGTGAAGCTGCCATTTCGTGCCCCGTTGTGTCACCGCGAGATCCCAGCACAAACAACAAAAGGTCATTAACAGCTGTATTGAATAGGGGTCTGAATAGAACGCCAGTGCGTGTGGGTGTTATTCGCAGCTGTTTGAATTAAAAGGTGATTCTCGCGGTGACATAGACAAAAGCAAGCCAATGCGCCTTGCAGTTCGTTACATTTGGCAATTTATGGCACTAGTTGGCTCAGAGCGATGCTCTTATCATACTGTAAGAACAAAATTTACAGGTGTTACCGTTGATGATAAGCTTTAAAACGGCTACAAACTCGCGTTCTGCGAAAGAAGTGAGCTTTCCATTGACACCACTTACCGCCATTAAATTGGTCTCGACTTGTTCCTTACTCAGATGAGAAGTGATTTTTGAGTTATTCCATTAAACCATGCTTGGCGCATAAAATGACAGGCTGTGAAAAGTCAACCTGTAGAGCCTTGTGTCGAGGTGTAACTGACTGCCAGTTCTTTTGAAGATATCAAATAACCTTCACGATGACTAAGCAACCGTAATTTCAGATCAATTTCATTGCGGCAAGAGGCCCAAATCAAACGTTGTTCTAAATTGTGTTTGTAATCGCTTTAAGTGTCACCACACGAGGACCAAGCACCGGCTGTGACTAATGCCTGTACTCGAAACTCGACTGGAAATTGACCAATTGCTTTGCAGCATTTAGTAAACTTACAAACTCGACTCCAGCAATGTGATTGGTGAAGCGTCGAGTCTGATTACGAGTTCGGAAGTTAGACCATTGGCCTAGCTTGTAGGTCGTGGCGAAGAAATACCCTTTTAAAAACAACATTAAATAAAAATTCTACAACTTGGTAACTTTCAAAAGTCCACGGAAATGTTCATCACCTGGAGAAAGGAATTATGACGGGCTGCACAGTTTCAGTCATCCTTTTTATTATGGCAATGAACGTCTTGTTGAAGAGAGCCCAGTCTGAGCGGAGAGGTCCCAAGCTAGATGAAGTCAGACAGATATCTTGCAGAGCTTTCGTTGAGGACATTACGATAGTGACAGAGTCACCAGTGGGAGCCAGGAGAATTCTCCGTCGCCTAGAAGAGCTCACTAAATGGGCCTGTATGTCATTCAAGGCAGACAAGTCCAGATCATTAATCATCAGGAGAGGAGTGTTGCTCAAGAGACAGACGTTTTCTGTATCAGGTTGCAGAATTCCAGCAATCAGTGTGCAGCCAGTCAAGTACCTGGGCAAGTACTATGACAGCAGCCTACGAGATACATCCCGAGTTAAAGATGTGAAAGCCCAGCTCAAGGTATGGCTTGAGAAGATCGACAAAGATGGCATACTCGGAAGGTTCAAGCTTTGGTGTTATCAGTTCATCTTGCTCCCGAAGCTTATGTGGCCACTGGTTGTCTGCGACGTCACGTCATCCTCAGCTGAAGAAATGAAAATGGTAGCAAGAAGATTCATTCGTAGGTGACTTGGACTACCCGCGTCATTCAGCAATGTCGGACTATACTGCAAGTCGTCAAAACTTGTCCTGCCAGTCTCATCTGTGGTAGAAGAATTCAAAGTTACCAAAGTTCGAGCCAGCATCACTCTGCGGAATACATCTGACCAGGCCACCAGGGGATGCAGTATCCAGTCACGCATCGGAAGGAAGTGGTTCACCACCTTGGTGATCAGTGAAGCAGAAAGTCGGTGAGGCACAGGCAGTTAGTAGGAACAGCTTGCCAGGGTAGGCAAGGGTTGGGCTACAAGACCGGTAAGCCAGCAAGGGAAAGATCTAAAGACCCGGGCAGAGACAGAATAATCAGGGAGGTTAGATCATCAGAGAACGAAGAAAGGTACGCCCGAGCAGTCCAGATGGGCCAACAGGGAGCATGGACCAAGTGGGAAATAGTCTTACAAAGGGAAGTCAAGTGGGCTGATTTGTGGAAGATGTCTCCTCTGAAAGCCAAATTACTCATTAGACCTGTTTACGACGTACTGCCTACTCCCAGCAACCTTGCTACTTGGGGCCTTACTGACAACCCGAGCTGTATTCAGTGCGGATGCAGGTATACGTTAGAGCACATCCTATCATCTTGCAGCTCGTCTTTGGCATCAGGAAGGTAAATTTACCGACACAACCAGGTACTGAAAGTTTTTGCAAGGGTGTTGGTTGACGAGGTCAAGAGCAAACCGAAGCCGAGAAGCCACCGCATCGAATTCATCAATTTCATAAGAAGTGGTGATGAGGTGAGTAAAAGGAAGACCCCTGAGCAGAAAGGCATCCTGCACACAGCCAACGACTGGAGAGTGTGGGCAGACCTTGCCGGTCACCAGTCATTCTTCCCTCAACACATTGTTCAGGCTACCCAGCGCCCTGACTTGGTTATTTACTCGGGCAGTTCCCACCAGGTCATTTTGATTGAGCTCACTATCCTGTGGCAGAGTAGGGTGGAAGAGGCACACGAGCGAAAGAACTTGAAGTATGCAGACCTGAGGAATGACTGTCATGTTAACGGCTGGGGATGTTGGAGTTTTCCTGTGGAGGTCGGCTGCCGGGGTTTTCCGGCCAGTTCGGTCATTACCATGGCGAGGTGTCTTGGCGTCTCCGTGTCAGGAAAGAAGGCTCTGCTACGCGACATAGCCACTGAAGCTGAACAGGCATTTTGTTGGATTTGGATGAAATACCAACAGCAACACCACCAACAATCGTCAGACAGATGATGACAAAACGTGTTGAAGCCAAAGTCATGTTAGAAACAAACCACACGTTACAATTATCTAAAATTGTGACCGATCACTGTTTGAGAACTTGCCAACACAACGATTGAGAAATAGCAAAGTTTTAAATGTTAAGTTGGGACTACTCTTCATTACCTGGGTGCGAACATACGTGGTAGCTAAATAGGCCATCTAATGTCATTAAGTACTCTTCACTATCATTGATCAACATATGTGTACACTAGCCAATGAAAAGCAAGGTCATAATTATACAAAGAGCTAATTCCTGTATACCTTCGTCCGGTTAAGCCACTTTTGATTGGTGTGAATATTTCTTTAACTTGGTCAATATTTGCACTGGCAAGTTTAACTCCTCGTGAATTTTGTCAAAGATGCCCATGCCCTTATTTTATATAAGCCTTTTCGCATTAAACATAGAGCGTCAAGTCCGTGTTTATTCAAAAATCATGAGGGGGAAGAAAAATGCATTTTCTTAGAACACAGAAAAATGTAGCAATCCCGAGTAAATGGCAATGGGCCCTTATTCAAATTTAAAGCCATAATCTTTCTTCTGACTAAGTCCAGTCGCTATTTTTCTTGAGGTTCTGTCGACAAGCCATGTACTATCAAATTTATTTATAAGTGTTGACTGGCTAAAACTGAGCTGGGTTTGACCGTAGAAATGACAGAATACAGGTGAAGATCAATAGAACTAAAATAGAGTGTGCCCCTTTCCCAAAATTGTCACTTTTTCAATCTAGTACACTGCGAATTTGTGAACGAGTGATTTTATTTACATAAGAGGCATATGCAAATACTTCTAAACCACAACGTGAAATTATGCTCAGAGACAGCGTAATTGCCAAATTCTGAGTTCTAAACAAAGTACTAAAATCAAAAGGTAACAGTATTCTACAATTTACAAATTCTGTAAAAAGTGCACTTTATGTAGCTAAACTCTAAGAGCAATGAAAGGCAGTGGGATTTGGAAACGGCAGAGGGCAAAATGATCATTTCAGGAAGATGCCAAGTTATTTGATGCTTTTTCTCAAATTTTAGCCATCGAACAATTTCCACTTGACTGTTTTTAAAAGAAACTTAGATGACGTATTACTACTGTATATACAATAAAACAACCAGGAATTTTTGCAGATGTCATATCCAATTGTAACACATGTAAACAAATGGTAGTGTTTTGTAACAATATCTGGTAAGGATGCAAGATTTACTCCAACAACTAATCCAAGAACACACTATTCCGTCCACAAAACCTTGTGACCACTCTATGCATGTACTAGTGCTACCGACCTAGCCAATACACCTTTGTAACGGATTGGTTTATCGACTGCTAACGACCTTGCCTTGCTCAGTGACGAATGTGCATACCCACAGTTATGACAAACCTTTACTGGATTTTAAAATTATTTTGCTGGTACTGGTGGTAATTACGGCTCACCATTTATGAAGCCATGCGTATCTGCTTTTTCAATTAAGAATTACTGGTGTACAAGAACGTGTAAATCGCGTCTCATTTAATTTACTCTATTGTGTACGTTTAATGTAGTTTTAAAGAACCAGGTTACGATTTTATTTCCACTAGCTTCCACGGCAACCGTTTTCGGATAATCGTGCTTATCGTGTATGGAACATTTTCGGTGCCTGTGTGGAGTTCAGGGGTACGAATCTGGGGATTTGTACCACGGGTTCGGTAGGGCTTAAGTGGATAGTGTCTTCCACCCCTTGATAATATGATGCTAAGTAATTATTAGTTGAACAGTGTCCTCTGTAGAAAAACTAGAGTGAATTAATGATTCGACGACACTTTGTAATTAAATGAAATTATTTGATTCACGTGAATTCTCCGTAATTAATTGTATCTGTTACTGGGAATATTCGAAATAAATTATGTCGACCTTTATTATGCACGCAAATGATGTAATAACATGCAAACTGAGCTCATTAGATTCGTTGACCACAAAAACATGTGAAAATACCACAACGATTTTGAATAATGGTGGCCATTATGCAAATTTGGCATACAACAGAATGGAATGGAAATTGGTCTCATTTAATTAATTTAACTGATTGGCCACAGAAACGTGGGTGCAAATGTTAACTTAATTTATCCGTGATGCTTGGTGACCCACCTATGGGCACAAGTGGACTTCAAAATCAAAATTATGATTGATGGTCTATTAATCCACTTGCAAACTAGCCTCAGTGTACATGTACTTACTGATTTTAGAAACATAGTGAATCATCACAATAGTCAACCTACAATGTGCTTGATAATGAAATTATGAACAAAAAGTGCATAATTGCGGCCTTAATTTGCATACTAAAAACCCTTAAAGTTGTCAAGATTACAAATACGTAAAAAATCTTCAGGGTCCCCTATGGCTCGGTATAACGAGCGCTTCGCGGATCAGGCCGCTACTGCTGCACAGGATATCACGTTTCAAGTTCCAAGACAGGACCTAGGCGTCCAAAATATTAACTAATTTAAACAGCGTTAACAAAGTTTGTGTCTGTTTTCTTATCAACTCCAACCAAGTTTTGCTATTCAAAAGGCAAATATTGCTCAGAGGAATCATTTGGGAAGGTCACTTTTGATCATCTGAGTGGCCGACCCATGGCAAGTGACTATGACATTATTATGAAAACAAAATCGGATAATTTGACTAGTTTCTTTTACTAGTTCCACAAAGATGTGTGTTCCCATTCATTGTCTACAAACGCTTGGCACGATTTTTACTCTTCGAAAATCTTTGAACTTTTTCCTAAGGGCGACTTGACTGCGTTGAGGTCACCATACACTGACAGTCTTTGCGGCCAAGTCTGTCACAGGTTTCCACGTTTTAGGCAAAAATTTCGTATTTTCTTGGTAATAAGGATTTGTTCAATTAGTTATCCAACGAATAATCCGAAGATACAAAGGCAAGCATAAAAAATAAAATTGCCACAATAAGGCACCCATGTTGTCGAAACGGTCCGAAACTCGTCATACGAACACATCCCAAATTCTCATTAAATAGGACAGGAACCCAAAAAACAGAGTAAATTACATCAATAAAAGTAGCTGTCTGCCACTGAGACAGAATTCAACTTGTTCACCTGGGCTGAGTCGCATAAAGCTTCAAAAGTTATCCGCTGGATAAGTTTGATTGTTGCATGACGTCAGGTGCATTGTTCAACAATAACACCGTGACGCGTGATAATGCGGCGTCATTGTTGGTATACGGCGTATAACTTTTATGCAACTGGCCCAGGTATTTTTACGCTTTGCTCGTAAGAAGTCTGAATTTCTGTTAATGTCAATGCATTTTTATTTTAGTTTCAAATTTCATAATAACGATCTTTCAACGGGTCGCCACTTCGTCGATTTTTCTCCCACAAGGCAAAGCACGTCTCCTTATTTGTAATGGCAAGACATAGACGAAGCCCATTTCCCTTATAATGAAAATGTTACATTTGATCTTTGATGTAAAAAAGCAATGGCGACTTGAAGCAGCGATCAGTCCCATTAAGAAACAATTGCTGTAAATCCTAGCTGTTTAAAATTAGTTATAAAGGTATACAGCAATATTCAAATATATTCTATAATGCACTTGCAATTCTTTTGGGGAAATCGCTTACTTCACTGGCTTGCCTCATACTGAGCTGTCGACCTCGGATTTGGAGTGCGAGCAAACATGACAATCTGCCGTTAATATCCAGACTTGCCAGTCAGCTGTTTGTCGAATGACTGTGAGCGCATGAGCACATTTATCATAAGTGGGAGGGAGATTAGAAACTCTGTGGTGACTACAGAGTTTTTCCTTAACGCTTACTTCAAATTCGTGAATGTTGTGATTTTTTTCTCTCCTTACGGAGGAAACTGAACGACTCTGTAGCAGACGTTGCGAGATGGAAATTTCGTGAGGAATTGTTTAAAAGATATTTTTGACGAGCTTTCGCGTTCCATGCTTCTCTAAGCCTACTTCAAGATTTTTGGGAGATAAAGCAGCCGGACGCCCAGACGGTTGACAGAAATATGGGCCCATAAAATACATCCGCACAGTTGCTCCATTGAAAAGTGCCCATGGAACCACACCCAGCAGTATCCGCGGAGGAGCTTTGTCTGCTGGTTTGCGCTTGGCCCGGCGGTTATGCAGTAGTCGGTCCAGCAGTGGTTCTGCAACGTTTTCGCGGAGAGGCGAAATCGGGCAACTTCCTATGTTGGCCAAATGGTTGGACGTTACGCGCGTAAATTACGTGCGTAAGATAATTCACATTAAGGCCTCAATTGATTCATGACTTAACTTTATTATTTGGGGCGCAAATTGGCATTTAATGGCGTGAAATTAATTATGTGCGACATAAACTTATTTACACCATTAAAATTTAATTTCCTCTTGAATACTTGCACCGTTAAACGTTAATTTCCTCTTGAATAATTAATTTACGTCGTTAATTACATACGTAATTTGCACAGTATATTAATTTTAGGCACAACTTACGCCCTCAGTCACGTTGGTGATAAGGGCTCACTTAAAGCATTATTGTTTTCATAAAGTAGGCCTAAGTGTCTGCGTCAGACACTAGCATTTATTTTACCAGTAAAGAAGATACCGGTAGTTTCGACTCCTGTTCTAGGCAAGCTGCCGCGCTGTTTAGTTCTGCACTTTTCTTTACTTGACATCACGAGTTACAACTATTGCGTATTGAAACCTACCGTCTTTTCAATAAACCACCCTTCCATGCGCGCACCCAGCCTAAAAAACGGGGGGCTCGAATTTTTGAGAATGTGTACTTTTATTAAGATTCACGAGGTACCGGCAAATGAATTGTGCGTTAATTAGTGCTGAATTTTGGTAGGTTCCTGCCTTTTTAGTGGACTTTTGTCTCGTTTTCTACTTTTTCGGAGTTTTTGTTTCCCTGAGGCCGGGACCTTTTTGCCCACTTCGTCAAATGGGGGGCGAGCCCCCCTGGGTGCGCGCATTTCCCACAAAGTCGGTCTCAGTGGCTGGCCCTGTACTGAGCTAGCATTCGGCCGCACCGAGTCGAGCCGAGTTCATCACAATCGCAATGTTAATTAATTTCATCTCAACAACGGTTTAGACGCCTGAGACTTTATTAAAACATACGCAGGTGTGCTCTAACGAATATACACATGCATGATACCTATGCTATGCAATAACAAAGCTCCTCGCATAGACATAGTATAAGGCGTCTATGGCCCCTCGTATTTGTGGTGTGTCATTACAAATCACGTGTGTAAACGGTACGGGCAGCGCCACCTGTTGGCGGTAGTTTGCGTGGATATTTTGCTGATTTAGTTGTCAGTGTTTAGTTGACAGTGTTTAGTTGTCTGTTTAGGCTCAAACGGAAGAGAATGTTTTAATCCAAAAAGTTGCGATAGGGAAATAAGAGTACAAAAAGGGTGAGTCATTTCTTTGAGTTTTCTGGATTCAGAACAGTCAATTCCGTATCAGGTGTAGACAACAGTGTAGACAACTAGAACTTCAACTAGTCTGTAAGTTACAAAGCAATGATCAAACAAGCAACAATCTGAGATGAAACTTACGGATAACACAGCTAGTTGTAGGCCTACAGATGGTTAGCGCCAAAATAAAGCTAGGGACCATAATGTGTTACCTTCAAATAGCACTAACGACCAGCAGGGTGCACACAAGTGTGCCAGCTGCCGACCCAGTCCTGGCGGTGTCTACTAGTCAGAGATAATGGACCCTAACTTATTCCAAATAAATCCACTAAATTTTGGTCTAAATGAATGATTTTGGTATCGTTGCATTCCCCAGACATCTGGATATCCGTACAAATCCTTTTCACGACCCTCAATTACTCTAGTGTATAAGTACGCTATTCCGAACTCGGTCCACTTTAGCCACGCGCATCGTGAAATCGGCAGCCATTACAGGGAACTTACTATATCTAGCGCCATCTATCGCTGATTTGCTACAACACGCGCTGTTCCTTTTTCATCAGATTGAAGCAATGTACTTAATAAATGTGGCGTTGCCACGAAATGATATGAATGACTATATCACAGGTTAGGCTAAGTTGAGCAAAGTTAGCTGTACAAACTGTTCTTAAGATGGATAAAAATTATTGAGTTTATGTGATTAAGGGTCAAGGTTAGTCCACTCTTGAGTGACAAGAACAAGAAATGTCTGCATAAAACAAGAGATCCTGTGTCTATGTAACAGAAGGTTATGTTGTGAGGCAAAATGAGTGTTCGCTTCTTGTTTGAATTGAACTGATACAATATTTCTGGTCAGGTATTGTGGTGCATCACCACAGTAGGCCTAACACTTAAAACCTTACACATGCTACAGTCTTAATTCCTAAAAGTTATCAATGGGTAATAACATGGAACTGTGGTGAGGACTTGACAGTGACTTCAGAGGTCTCTTGCTCCACTGGCTTATCTACAATAATTTGAAAAGGTTTTTTCCAGTCACTGCGTTATGCAAGGTACCTAATCTACACGGTTAATGGACTCATAAACACGGTCACGGACGCATGAACACGACTCACGTACCTGCAAACACCGTTCACTGACTCACAAACACAGGAATGGACTCACAAAACACGATCCATTCACCCAAATACACGGGATACGGACTCACATTCACGAAGAAAGATGGTTAACGGACCGCCAAACACGGTTTACGGACAAAATGTAAATGTCAGTTGACCCAGGTAGCCGATGAGTCCGTGACCCGTGTTTGGCGGTCTGTTAACCGTGTTTCTTCGTGAATGTGAGTCCGTGTCTCGCATATTTGGGTGAATGGATCCCGTTTTTTTAGTCCGTTCCTGTGTTTGTGAGTCAGTGAACGGTGTTTGCAAGTACGTGAGACGTGTTCATGCGTCCGTGACCATGTTTATAAGTCCGTTAACCGTGTAGTTTAGGTACCTTGTTATGGGTCATAAAAGAGATTATTATACCTATGGCTGACACAGCAAGCAAAACTACTCTCATTTGTCACATTGGTGCAGACTCACAGGAGAAATAAAGAATTTACTCAACTGTCAACTTGTTTTGGGAGACATGTAAGTCTCAATGCTGTGTGCGCAACAACGATGTGCGATTTTCAGAGCTGTGTTAAAATGCTATGGTATTAGACCTAATTGACGACAGAGAAAAAGACCATTCAGTATAAATATACCAAGATATTATTACATAGTTTGGAGCCATTTTTGTTTATTTTTTGCACTTTTGAGATTTTTTCTGATTGCTACCTATGAGTTTTACAGTGTGTCGGACAGATAGGCCTAGTGATTTGGTAAAAAATAGTGTCCTCCCTATTAACCCTTTGGATGATTGTTTCTATCAGAAATGCCCGATTTAAGCTGCTTATGTCAAACACAAATCCACACAAATTTCCATGAGTCTGAATTGCAAAAATCAACCGTTTAAAGGTTGGGCAGGTTTAGATCGAGAGTCATCATCCTATGGAGGGATATGGCAATAGTTAAAAAGGGGGCTCTTTTGATTGCTTCATTACAGCACCATGAGGGTGACTGAGCGTGCAGGGCCACGAAGACCAAATTTGGTCTCGACATTGTTAAGTACTTATCATCTAAGAAATTTTAAAGCTGCGCAGGCCCTGCTAGATAATTAATAGCTGCGTTTCATCAGCTAACACAGATTTCTGCAAGGACCCCTAGTCTGACACTTGGTGATGTCTTCCGTTGTTGAGGTTAATGTTAGGAAACTTCACAGTGTAGGGCCTGTTCATTGATAGAGTGAAAGTTGTTTAGTAAGTCTAGAACAGCTTCACTGGGGTCAGTAATCATTGAGACATTGCAAAACCTCACACTTGAGGTGTCATGAAACGTTCCTTTCTTTGTTCTGATTGCATTAATATTTGGTTTCAGGGACACACAGATGACAGGTATTCCTTCAAGACAGAGTAGACGATGGCTTCAGTGGAAAATGATTCCAGTCAGCCTTTATTGGCAGTTGTCCGGAAACCAAGGTGGTCTTTTGTCTTGGAACCTGTGGTCATTTTGTACTCCTTGGGTTTATTTGGCCTAGTGCCTATCAGTACCCAGTTTGTTTTTGTGCAGATAGGACATAAGTACAACTACACACAGTCTGGAATTGGCAACGATGATAACACAACCAAATGTAGCAAAAATACATCCGACCCGAATTATATTTTACAACAAATGGTCGAAACTGAGGCTGCAACGTTTTCGCTCTACTCTGCCCTCATTTCTTCGTTACCAGCTATTGTGTCGGCTCTCTATATTGGAGGATATACAGACAAGCGAGGGAGGCGTCTTGGGATCTTGTTACCACTGTTTGGCACCTTGATTCAAGCTCTAATTTACATTCCAGTAATTTACTTCGATTTGAATATCTATTTTCTCCTGATTGGCTCCTTCCTCAATGGGGCATGTGGCTATGTCACTGTATTCCTTATGGCTGTGTTTGCATATGTTGCTGACTGCACAGCTCATGAAACAAGGTCAAGACGAATCGTAGTGATGGAGGTATTGACTAAACTCGGTTCTTTTATCTCCAGTTTCAGTCTTGGTTACATGATAACGTTCCTCGGCTTTTTGTGGCCAACCATTCTAATGGCGGCGCTTTTGGCTCTTGCCTTTTTGTACACGCTGTTCTTTGTCCCGGAAACAATTGTGCGGCAGTCACATGTCTCTATAGATGTCCTCAACATTCTAAAGAAAGGCCTCGATGTATTCCTTGCTGAGAAGTCATCGCGTCGTCCAATCAAACTTTTTGTGATGTTGCTGGCGTTATGCTTATTTTTCCTAGTGGTGTTTTCTGGCCAGTCTGTGAGAAGCTACTTTTTAATAAACTCACCTTTGTGTTTCACTACTTTTGACCTTGGGATTTTCAGTGCTGTAAATAGTTTAATTGTAGCCATTGGAGTTGTTGTTGGTATATTGTTGTTTATGAAAGTGTTGAAACTAAGTGATTCCTCCATTATCCTGATAGCTACCATTTCATTCATGGCACACAACATCTTGTTTGGGTTCTCGGAGACTTCACTGCTTGCTTATGCAGGTAAGGACAATAAAGCAAAAGGCAGATTTGGGAGCTGAGGCCCCCCACTGATTTCAAGCTCCTAAGCTTTCATCTATTGTGAGGAATTTTCCGAAGACACCTCAACAGCCATTTATTGAGGATTGGCTGGTTTTGCTGCCGGTACCGGCAAATAATTCAGTCTGTTTTTTTTTTCTTCATAATCTTGTGTAATTGGGTGTAATATGATTTTCATAAGTCACCCTGCTTTAAGACTTTATCATGCATTTTGAAGAAAGTTTCATGTTAATCTGAAAATTGTGTGTAGACAGGTAGTCAATTGAAATTTGAAAATTGACCATGAATTTTTAATGTAATTCATTTGTTTCCAGTATTGTACCTAGTGTCGGCAGAGAATTCTTCTGATGAACAAGGCTCTGATTATTTTTTATTTTTTATTTACTGCTCAAAACCGTTATCTTTGTGTAAGACTTGACATGGAAATATACCTTGAAATAGACTTAAAGCATCTCTCACTTTGTGTTAATTAATTCTTGAGACGCTTCCTGGAGTTGATTTGATTACCTTTAAAACTTTCTGCTCATTACTGTGACCAACTTCAGAATCTAACAACCAGTTGATAGTGGATTGAAGGAGCCGAGATTGTCAACTCCTGTGGGCGTGTCTCAAGAATTCATTCAGTATAACACGTTCTAATTGATGAATTTATTCTGAGACAATCTTTCACTTTAAGAGCTGGCTCGCTTATGATATGCTAGTTCTGCTTGAGTGTATAATGGATAATGTGTACTATGTCACAGGAATGTTACCCTCAATAGAAAGCCAGAGCTTGTGTATAATAAATTAATACACAACCTTTGACTTTCTATTAGGGTAACTTTATTGTAACATGGAATAAAAATTTATGGATACCGACATGCTAATTGTCCATATGATTGCTTGTTTTAAACTATATGCCAAATTGACAACACATGACAGTTGGACTGGAATGATACACGCTCGAGTCTTTGAACTTAAAAGTTTCGAGTTTGATCTGCAGAACTTAAAATGCAATTAGAAGATGAACCTCATGTTGTATCCCCTAGTGATCTTTTTTATTTTACATGTTACATAACATTTTAATAAATCTTGGGTTGTCATGTTTTCTAATGTTTGGTGAATCTAGTAATGTCACTTTGCAAACTTGGTCGTGCAGTCAAGCATAGGGACATATTCTTCATTTGTTATTGAAGTTTGTGACGTTTTCCCGTAGCTCTTGGTGCAGGCATATTCGATTTCTTGTGCATACCAGTCTTGAGGTCTGCTATGTCAAAGATTGTCAATGCCAGTGAACAAGGTAAGTGCATGCCATCTGGTGATCTAAATTAGAGTACTAGTGATCAGTTATATGATGCATTGCTTAAAGGCTGATGTTTTGAGTTGCAGAGTAACATGTTATGTTTTTCAAGCTGTCTTGTTTTGGTAGTGATGGAGTTACATGTCTATTGAATACTTGGTTCAAAATAACATCTAGTGACTCTCGTAACAACAGAATGTAGCCTGCCTAGCTATTGAGAAAGATTTTTAAGCAGTTGGGATTGTTTGATTACTTGGTACACAATAGATTAGTGAACATGTTTCCTGTAAAAAAGATTCTTGCAAAATTTCTGGGATTTTTAAATCAATTAATGCTTCACAGTCGGCTTCTTGGAAACTAGTGCTTAGTTCTAAACTGTACAGTAGACTTCTAGTAACAACAGAAACTTCTGTAGAAAGCTACAGGTACATCTGCCTTTCATTCATTTGGTTCTCTCACACTGTGTTTGACCATGGTGAGTTCAGAGATGGGACGTTACTTAAACATGAATTTTACATAATTTTACTTAGTCTTCTGAATGTAGGAAAGAGGGACATTGCTTAAAATTGTAGTAAAAATTATTAAATTTCCGTGTAAGTTAAGATAAATTTGCTAGACATAACTCCACTCCAAGATTCGCAGTGATAGACTGACTGTTATAGCTGCAGGTATGGTTATATGTGACAACTGAATGTTGCATGTCTGTTTTAAAGGGGCTGTAATACCGCCTTCTGTCACAAAAAGTTTTGATTTAAACCAACCGAGCTATGAAATTGGTCTCAAGTTGTTCCTTAATCAAAATAGATGGGATTTGGAAAGCAACAACTGTTCCTTATTACGTGAGACCATGCTTTGCAAGTTAGCTTGTCACTTCTACGCAAAACCACAAATTAAGCATTTCTCAGCTTAGTGAGGAACAAGTGGAAACCAATTTTATAGTAGCAAATGCATGGTCTAAATGAAAAGTTAATTCATTCTATAAGACACGGATTGATAGCAGCTCCAAGGTTAATAACTGGTGTGGTCATGGACCTCTTATTTCCAAATGTCTCTATGGTTTAATATGGCCCAAATTTCTGTCTTAGACAATTGTTTGTTTGGTCCAATAACAGAACCCTGAGGACAAATTTGATGAAGTGCACCTCTGGTACTTAAATTCTCAGTTTTGTTTGTTTTTCCAATTCATGTGTGGAACACTGGTAGACTTCAGTGCTCATCTAAATATTGGACACTGGACTAAGTATTCGACCTGTCTGTTTTTTCACTGCTGTATTACAAGTTTTGTAATATGTCTCATTTTATTTCCAGGGTCACTGTTCTCCTTCATAGCTACAGTGGAGGGCATCTGCTCTTTTGGTGGTAGTTTTTTGTGGAATCTCGTCTATAGTAAGACTGTCGGCTTCTGCAATGGCTTTACGTTCTTCAGCATGGCGTTTGTCTGTCTGATGTCATTCATTGTGGTAGCGTGAGTATCTATTGATCACTTACGATTGTGTTTTGTAATATATGAATAATGCTGTAATGCATACTCAATGATTTATTCTCTTCATATTCAGAACAATATCATGCCTGATAATATGTTATGACTCTTGTTATCAAGATTTGTACAAGCTATGAGTGAGTTGCTAACTGAAAATATTTGGCATATATTAAACTGTAAGCTTGTTTCCTCTGTTTTCATGAAGTGTGAAATAAGAACACACATCAAAATCTTACTTGCAATCTGGCAAAATAATTAATTTTTCAGTTGTAAAAACAAAATATTTTTGCAACCAATACGAACACTGCCAGATAATAATAATAATGGAGAATATCATATTCAATATTATTGTTATCATCTTCACACTCATCTTAGAAGAGTTAAGGACTTAATGAAGAGAAACAATCCTTATTAAATGTAAATCCATGTGTACTTGAAGCCATATCCTTTGCTTGTTAATGTATGATTAAACCAAGAATGAATAAGTAAGTAAATGAAGAGATATAACTTACTTCAATGTTTGCAACAATCCTTTACAAGTACTTACTGATAAATGATGAGATTACATAGATGTTTCATCACAACTATGCCTTTTACCTTATTGAATTTATTTATTTTTACGGGCGTTGTCTTATTCTTCAGTGAATATCCATATTAGCTTTCTGAACATTGCCTCTAACTTGTACCATGTTGCTGCTGCATTTGTATTTATTCTCTTTGCAGCATCCATAAATTTGCATTCCCCAATACTTCTCCTGAAGTGGTTAAGGATGAGAGACAAGAGAGGGCAGTGCAGTATGGCACATAATGTCAACATGTGGATTTGTGTGAACTGTTGAGTCAGCCATCTTCTACCTCTGCTCTCATGTGCACGGACGAATGTGCTAGCAAAAACAACGGTGCCGTGCTTGACAATGTTTGGAATTTTATGGTATTGTGGCAATGAAAGACTATTGTCAGTAGTCAGATTTTCATTAGCTTAGAGCCCCAGACAACCAGTAACCCCACGTAAGAGTTTCAGGGCCTTTCCTTGTTAAGTTTGATACTGCTTTTAGCGCTAATGTAGGTAACTGGAGAGTGGAGGGATCCCCTTTACATTGGGGAGGGGGAGTCATCTTTTTTAAGGTAGAGGTGTATCGGGCTTCCAAATCTGAGGTGATATTTATGCCTGGCCAAAGTCGAAAAATGAGACCTATGTTTATACCAAGGATATAAAGATCTAAGCCCTACCATAAGGGCTCTGCTGCAACACCGTACCAAAAAACATGCTGAAGGTATTTTTTTAGTCTCACCTGTGAAATAGAATTACGAAATAAGGGCAAATCATGTGGAAATGCACAAAATATATGGTAACGCGTACCTTTCAGGGCGTCATATACTGGGACATTCTGATGTTGCGGTGGGACAACCCATTCTGATTCGCACCCCATCACACAATATTTAATAGCGAGCAAACTACCTTCCTCCATTAACCTTTTGTCACCTTTATTCAAACAATTCAGGAAAAAATAAGTTGATGCCATATTGTTACCATCCATGTCTGCTGGCGTGAACTTCCTCTTGTGTCTGATTTGGTGGCTAGGTCGTCGAGTCAGCAAAACAAGGTACCCCATTGAAAATTGCTCTTTTCAGCTCCCTGGAGATGAATGGCGGGCTAGAATAGTGAATCTCAGTGAATATTAAACATGATATTGGCCACTGACCTCTGGAGGTTTTCTTTTGTAATACAAAATACATTTATTTTTACATTTTTGTAAGAATTATATATTTTTATGTATAATATTTGATGATTTGTCAGCATTTCAGGACATTTTGACTAAAAGAATTTAGCATTGGCGATGTTGAGACAAGCTCAGATATTTGTAGTTTTAAACAGATATATTTTTCTCCCTTGAATTTGTGAAGCATTAACAGCATTAAACTTCATTGTTTCAAAATTTAATTTTTATACACCCACATAAGAGCGCACATGTGCAGATGAGGGTGTATATTGCCATTACCTCTGTCTGGATGTTTAGTGTCTGCTGCTGTATCTCCAACACTTCTTGCAGGATCACATCTTAGGGACAAACTGCTATGCGACCTAGTGGCAATTTTAAGTTTTTGTGTTTGCCTCTACCTGGATCTTGATGCGAATTGACAGGTGTTCCTACAAACTATGGCTGTGTTGGTGTCTGGCGTCTTTCTATCTGCCTCTGAATTTCTGACCGCCAAATGGTTTGAAAGGCAATCGTGAAATCTGGGTAATATGTGATCAAGTATCTATGGAAATCATGTTCAAAGGTTTGGCCCTCCCAACCTATGTGGATTACAGCATGACTATTTCTGGACAAACCAAGGCACGTTCCCAGCACTAGACCAACAGTGGACACTAGAAACACTCTCAAATACAGTCAGATTGGTGGAAATTGTTCTCACCTCCGTCATTTGAGGTTTGTCAACTGTCCGGCTGTTGGTGGGACGTTTTGAAGGTTTGTCCCACACCCCACCATACCATTAAAATGTTTGGCTTTTTGACATAGCAGAAGTGGGCAGCCCTATCATATATTATTGGGATTTCCAGGAGATATTGTCTTATTTTCCAGTTCACCTAAAACGCTGTTTTGGGGTGTTGCTGCTGACATTTCACAATAACGTTTTGACATAGGTCCAGATGTCTCACTGTATATCCGTAACTCCTGCGTTTCAGTCGATGCGTCCGGTTGGTTCATTCTCAGATGTTGGCAACTATATATTCGCTAAGTTTGGGATGAGCAGCACTTCGCCCTCTATAGACTCGGGTGTTAAATTCCCCCGTGTTGCTCACTCTAGTGCGTGGAAATGTTTTGAAAAAATAAGCACCGCTTTTGCTGTGTATCTCTACCATTTATGGTGCATGTCAACCCTCTGGGTTGTTTTCGTATAAATTACGATTTCACTGTCCTAGATTCTCGAAATAATAGTTGGAAACGATGATGAGATTGTGGCAGTTGACTTCTCGCTCAAGCTTGACCTGTGGCCTGATGATTTATCATGATGATGCCGCCGGCAGCCCAGCGAAATAAGTAGGATGTGGAGTCTGATTTTGAATCTTGAGTTTATTCACCATTTTCTTTTGTGTCAGAAAGGTCTTACTCAACTGCTTTTCAAAACAAATATTAGCACTGTGTGAATCCGTTGCACAGGGCAGTTCTTGTCGGCACAGCTTGGTTAATGAGAAAAGCCCAGTAGTAATGACCTTTTCGGACTTCAGCCGTCGAGTAAATTTTGAGAACAGGCATATGTGGTTACATAACCGTCTGTGATGTCAGATCAGGAAGACAGCTGTGTATTGCAATTGCTACAAGCAGTCAACCCTCCAAAATTTTGCGTGCTTCATTTGATAATTCCTTTCCACTCCGTTTGTTGGCATAATTAAATAATATTGTTTTTNTGAGATTAACCGAAACTCCAAGTTCATATTCGACACTCGAATCTTCGATTGACACTTCGTCCGGCATCCATTTATTTCTTGGTGCACCACACAAAATGAAAAAATTAAGCTAAAAAAATCTGTATTAAATTCAGTTCACTATAAAAAAATTCGATGCCATGGCAAAGGCTATTATTTGGGCTTAGGATTCGAATAAAAGTGTTTGCGTAAAGATCCGTTTCATGAAGTTTTTAACAAAAATGAAGCGGAAATAGTGCCTTTAATTTAACCACGTATATAATTGAAATTTGAGTGGAGGTGGCAATCAATGACAGAATTACAAGAACACTTGAAATAGAAGTTTTATGAACTTGGTTTTTTACATTCATGTGTTAATCTATTGAAATAATAAACCGAAGGCATCAAGAAATACCTGAAGATGCCAGTTAATACATTATTTCAGGTGTTCATTACAGCAAGTTAATTCTATCATGCTTAGGTCACTGAGTTATAGAAATCAAAGAACAAATCAGAGGACGATTATGATTTAATCCACAGTTAAAATTAAAATCAAGTGCTTTCAGTCGTAATTAATATATATTTGGTTTCTACAGTAAAAAGACTTTCAAGGTAGTTTAAGGGTGCCGATTCTGTACATAAGTCACAACTGAAATAATCTCAGTATAGCAAAGTTTATATGTGAGTCAAAATTATCTAATCTTTTACCAAAATACGTAACTTAGAATGCCCAGTATTTTAGAAATTTAAGCATTACAAACGTTATCCAACAACAAGACAAATTTACATGATACGGAAGTGGATATGCCTAACTATAACCATGGCGACCAGGTATTTCCTTACATTAGAATTCGTCAAGGAGGATTTGAAAAATAAAAAGTTGCATGGAAAAAGGATTGGAGGCTGGAAGCTTCACAATCCAACATGACCTATTACTCTAATTAAGAGCCTTTACATTTTGGGCCTTGATAACTTGAATTAAGAAAGCAAAAAGTTACAACGCATGTATTGAAAGAAAGATTCATAAATACAATTTAGAAAAATATGAATTATGTTGTGACACATAATCAAACCTTGAAGCTCAATTGACTTTCAACGAAAAAAACGATTTCAAAACTTCAACAATTTTTAAGCTGAGTGTATGATCAACTGAATGGGATATTCACACTGCAATAATTAGAATATTCCTTATATTTTTTGCACAAAAACATAAACATTGTGCAAATTTGCTTTTTTGTAGCAGCTTTCATCAAAATTTATCAAAGTTAAAATTTCACCAAGTACAAACTAGCCGATTGAATATGTCCTTCAGTTCAACAGAATTCGCCATGTTGTCGGTGCCAACGGGAATTGTGAGCATTTTTATCACCCAATAAATAACATCTGCTTGGCTGAAATCCAATGAAAACTATTGAATTGCTTAGAATAGTAGGTATAGATCTTTCTCACTAAATTTCATCGTAAATTATTGGTGAAAATAAATTATGCACGGTTTTAAACTCGTACCTTATGCCGCTGTTGTCCTAGATGGCTAACCAGATCCAAACAAATGACCCAAATTTCGCCATCAACATTGCAATGAATGTGTACTGCTTAACTAGATTTTGATAATTTTTCAATTTTTATTGAGTGGGATGCATTATTTTCCCGATTATATTGAAGTATTTTTGCAAATCGAAAAAAAATCAGTTGGACTGCCCTACTCTTAGTGTTCATTTAGTCCAGCTAGTGATCGATTAGGTTAAAGTTCAATGGATTGCAAAGACAGGTAACGAGCACCAGGCTATTCAGCACATCCACTTACAAACACTTGCCGGTATGTTGCAAAAACCGTCCCGCAAAAGAAAAGCAATCTACTGGTTACTTCTAGCACTAATCCTGTCCGACAGTGTCCGTCGATGGTATCCGCCGTTTTGCCACGTTGAATGTTAGGTTGCTAATACTATCTCAAGGCCCACTAGCTTCTGGAAAGTGACGGCATGTAGCGTTTCGAATACTCTCTAAAAGTTCACTCATCCTGGTTTGCAACCATACCTGGATCACAGGCTATGTTTCTAGAAGCAGTCCATAGAAATATGTTCGCTACATACTACCGAATTCGGCGACGCTCCACTCCGCGTGGACTTCGCAAAGTATTCTCACTTGCGACGCCAGTCTTGGATCAGTGGGAAACTTGTGCAAAGATACCCCAGACCTTGGCGTATTGCTACAGCCTCCAACTACACAACAGTCAGGCATTCTTCTTCAAATATTTACTCCAGTTTAAATCTAAAAATCCGTCTATACATTTGAAAAAGTACTCCTCTTGGCACACAGCAATGGACACTGTGGACTCAGTCAGGCTGACTCTGCAATGCTCAGGTCACGTCCCTACTAACTACTATAAAATGTTTATGGCAACACACAAGACCATGTGCATATGTGTCGCATTTTAGAGAATTAATGGGCAAAGGTTGTATAATATACCGATTCTAACAAACAAGAGATACCATTTGTGCCTGATATTCCCAGCCCAGACCACAAACCTATGGACACACTTGGCAGTGATCGGGTCAGGAATTCCTGATGCGTTCCTGATGTGACGTGTTCCGAAGATAGCCGAAGTTCAAAATTTCTGTTCTCAAAATTTTGTGGGGAAGAGGGAGCGTGTTTTACTCGAATAATAAAAGAATATAGGGTATGAAATAAAAAGAAATGTGGTTTATAAGCAATCTTTATTAACAGTCAACACGTGTATACAAATTAACTACAACTAAATAGCTGTGAACCAATCTCTTTAAGAAAAGTTTTTAATAATGTTTCACAGAATTGTGTTATATTTGTTATTTTGATGTTCATCTTCTGTTAATGCAGCTACTTTGAAAGTTTGTGACACGGGCTTTCCACTTGCATGTCATTCATTGTTCCAAATAAAGTGTCAGCCTGTTGGCTTCCAAAACTGTACACTATAAGACGAACAATTATACTACTAATAAATAAATGAAAGCGCTGTGACGGAACGACACTTGGTGAAATCGACTGAAATAGAGGAGTCTGGCAAAGACGCGACCCCGCAGACTGCATTACGCTCACAACACCTCAAATCATCACCGCCGACTCTGTCGACATTTAACACCGAAATGATGTCACAAATACCAACACTGACGATGATGATGAAGCCGCCTTCAACGCGGAACATCTCGTGCACTGACAATTAGTACGACTCATGGAACCACTGTCAATGCCAGCAATGAGGCAATGTAATTCGCAGGAGTTAGGCGTTAAACCTTGGATACGTCTGGCGCTAAACCTTGGATACGTCTGGCGCTAAACCTTGGATACGTCTGGCGCTAAACCTTGGATACGTCTGGCGCTAAACCTTGGATACGTCTGGCGCTAAACCTTGGATACGTCTGGCGCTAAACCTTGGATACGTCTGGCAGATTCTGCCAAAATGTTGAGCCGGACAGCGATTTAGTGAAGGGAGATAATTTGAGATTTTAGATTTAAAAAAGAATTCAAAATATTTTACAACCTGCAGTGCTGCCGGGATTTACACATAGAAAGGCCCGTGGATGACATGCATTTCTGTCAAGTACCCATTTTAAAATGATGACATGTATCGTCTTGAAAACGAGCACTTTACCATGACTCTGAAAAGTCTAAGAAAACTTGATACGCACACATTTTGAAAGCAAAGTCATTCGGATTTGTTGAATCAAGATGACACACTTTAGAGCCAGGGACTTCTTTTTGACAAAAGAAAAGTCGAGATATCCTTTGTTTACGGTTTGAGCATAACATGTCGATTGTTCTGTACTGGACCATCAGAGTCTTCCCCCAACGTTATGGACCCGTTTGCATGCGAACCCAAGATAAATGTCCTTTTTGTGTGGGCAGGCAAACTATTGCTCTGGCCAAGGCTGTTAACTTAAGGAAATTAATACCCGAAAAGCCTTGACAAAATAGGCTTTGTGTCCTTGTAACAAGAACCTCTAATGATACGTTATTTGCTCCTATATTAAAGATACTCTAAACAGTAAGTGTGTCATCTAAGATTTTCCTTATGCGTGCGACCCCCATTGGATGAAGTGGGCAAAAAGGTCCTTCTCTGAGAAACAAACTACTCCGAAAAAATTAGAAAACAAGATAAAAGTCAACCAAAAAGACAGGAAGTACCAAAATTCGGGGGNGCGGCGTAAATTAGTAGTGACTGAGGGAGACTGAGCTGCGCGAAATTGGTGACGACCGTGGACGGCGCTAAACTGGTGACCACCACAAGAAACGGCCCTTTTATCTTCCACGCAGATTATCAGAAAATGTTAACGATTATCAGTTTCATTTCGTCCACAAACAAATTTCACAAGTTAGAGTTTTCACTGTGGTTAAAAACGTAAGCGAACCCAGATGTGTTAGGTCACCTCAGTTGCATGAAGACGCGTCAGTGTATCACTGCATGAGTTAACATCGGGCGTTTCAAAGGCTGTGGATGAGAAAGGTTTTAAATGTATAAAACGGTTGGGTGAATTTGATGTTGGTAGCATTTGAAATTGCATTCGCTTTCCAGACAACGCCCTTATATATACAATATGTTAGTTAATCGTGTCTTCAGCCGCCCAGCACTGTACATGTACTAGTCGACGCATTCCCCATCGTTCGCAGTAGGCCTAAACATGTAGAACGACAGCGCTTCTTCAGCAATTCAGACGACTACCAGGACGACGAATGGGGATCACGAGTCGTTTGCACTACAATAGCTTTGCTTTTGTCTTTGTCCCCTTCCCGCCTAGCGTCGCTGACTTCCTCACCAAAACGTTTTGAAGCATTTTACCTATTTCGACTACTTGATAGACGTTTTTGTTATCTCCAGGCAGTGTTCCAAGTACCATTTCAAAAGCGGTGTTGCCAACGGAATTTTCTCGCCGAAAAAACTTTCCACCAGAGATCGTCGTGGTCAGCGCCTGATTTTGTTTCTCTCGGCATACTCCTGCATAAAGTCTCCTAGGTCGTCTCTGCTGAGATCTACATTCTTGAATATAGGTTGCATTTCTGGAAAGTGCTCCGGCTCTCAGAGGCCTCGGGACTTCGATGTCACATTCCACAACCCCGAACAGAGTACCGTCTAGAACGAATGTCAAGCTGTAGAGACGTTCCGTGGACAACTCTCGTCTTCTGAGAAAAGAACGTAAAGTATCGTCTTGCCGTTTCAAATCCTCAAATGCGCACTCCCAAATCTCTTCGTAATCGAAGCCTTGATCAATCGTATAGTCTAATTTTTCTGGTGTTTTCCATAAGCTCACTCATGGCGACGTTTCGAGTTTCGTTCCTCGTCCTCGGGAGTTCTATCGTCATTTCTCGTGAGACGACAGTCGTGGCCGTGCCACTAACATCCTTGGAATTGGAACACTTTGTGCGACTGACGACAGAAACCCTCCACTGGAATATTATGCTGATCCACCCTTTTTACAACCCCGTTCAACTGGTGACGAATACTGATTCCTCGTTGCCACGCTACGTAATCCAACCAAGCCGTTGCCTTTCGCGCCTTAGGGTGGGAAAATTTTCGTTGGAAATTGTTTTCTTGCCTACGACGAATAAATGGTCCGGTCGGTTGCTCATTGATGATGCTGTGAAGGTAAAGAGCATTTACATCGAAACCCAGAATCTTTGACACCATCTTTGGTATTTTCCCACTTTCTCCATCTCTCTTTGACGTATAAACGTATTTCCCTTTTCGTGGCAGACTTTTCTGAACTTTATGGCCCTTTTCCAAGAACACAAGATGAGAAGTGGATCAATGATATTGAATCGCTTTTGTCTGATGCAGAGAATTCTTTCTCTCATCCAGAGTATCGAAGCCCACCAATTTTCTAAGATTGTCTGGAAAAAGAATTTTATTTTGCAGAGGTGAATGATTTTGTATTTAAACTTAAGAGAGGAAAACCAGTCGGAATTGACGGAATCCCGAGTGAAGTTATAATAATTACCTTGTTCAGCTTTTAGTTAAATTATTCAGTTTTGCTCTGACATTCAAGTAAAGTTTACCCATTTGGTACAAGGCAATTACTGTTTCAATACCTAAAGGACATAACAAGATCTAAGTATGACTGGGGAATTAGCCTGTTGTCCACGAACCATCAAGGTTCATAACTGTCTTTTGAATAACAGATTTATGGAGTTTTTGATTTTTTTAATAATAAATTGGCTGAAGAACATAATGGCTTCCGAAGTTACAGGTCCGGCTCCGACCATGTCTTCTTTTTAACTTCAGTTATTTGAAAAAACTTAATGGATTTGCAAAAAGTGTTTGATAGTTTAAGAGTAAAAACGTTGTTGGGGTTTGGGTCTATAAATGTTTCTCCCAACGTGAAATGGTTCGTTCTGGAGCCCTTAGGCTTTTCCTAGTAGTACATAAGTATTCCCATACGGAGACACCGTCTGGGCAACAGGAATTTGTCAACAGCATGAGAACCTGGTTCGTTTATGGATTGTGATGGATGACAAAAGAATTGCAAAACGTGTATTTATTTATGAATATAATATTATGTAAAAATAAATGGAGCTCATTTATCAAAGATATATTGTCAGAGGTTCAAGTGCTCCAAGCATTCACTTCAAAACGTGGTTGATGTTGAATATTTTGGTAATTTATGTTTTGAAAAAGAGGAAAGGGTGTGGTGGGACTTGGTTGACTCGAAACCTAAATTACGCTTGTATAGACTACCAAGTCAGAATACTGTATTGAAAAATACGTATTTCTTTCCGCTACATTGAGCTCTGTGTTAGCATTGTTACGGTAAGGAATTTTGCCATTAGAGGTGGAATTAGGGATGTTTTCGGGAACTCTATTAAATGAAAGATTATGCGGAGTATGTGACCAAAATTTAATTGAAAACAAAATGCATTTTATTTTCGTTTGCCCAGATATAATAGTTAAAGTATGGAGTTTCCAAGTGAATGCGCCCTTCTAGACCTGTTTCAAAATTATCCGAAAACTCTTGCGAGGTTTTGATTAGGGGACTAGCTTGTTTACTTTGTGTGTACATGTGTATTACCGTTTGGGAATTCATGGGTATTCAGGTGACTTACATGTATAAGCCCAAGAGTCCGGGGACTTGATAAATATCAAGTTTATTTGTTTTTGAATTAGTATTCTAAGATCCGGGTCACGATAATAAATAATAAATGTATAGTTTACCGTAGTCCTCAAACGAGACTATGAAATACTCGAGGGCCAGACTTGACTTGAAGATTGCGCCTATACTATATTGATTTATTACACCGTGTATGAACTTTTCAGCCTAATATTTCAATATTTTGTTCAACTCTTCGTTTCCCGAGCTACTAAAGCCTTTTTGATGAAACCTCCAACGAAACCAAAAGTTAATCAGGTACACACAACTGATCGCCTGTACACGAAGTGGAGACAATCAAAGTATTGCCTGTTTAGCCTCGATCTCGTGTTTCGAATAGATAACAATGAGATCTTTCGAAGAATCACCTTTTGGGCCTGATAATTTGGACGCGTATTTAGAACGCCAATTCCGTCTTCATAGCCAAGGAACCTGGGTGATAGGATGCTCAACAGTTAATTTTCATCGATCATCGTTCACAGAGTTTTTCTAAGTCAATGGTCACCATCATTGCCATCCCGCGTAAAGAAATGGTTCGTATAAATTAACATAGATGGATGACATTCAACTGTAAATCCCAATGTACATTAGCAATTCAGAAAAGAGTGCGTAAGGGCTCATTAATCGATTTCCCGGTACAACCTTCGTTTCCATATTTTTGTATTTTTAAATCCTTGATTGATTCATAGGCACAGAAAAGGTGAAGTCGCCAGCGAGATGAGTCGTTTAAATGCCTTGAAAATTGTGGCAATGGTGTTTTGTGCGAAATGTGTACTTAGCTCCCAACATAACATGCGAGAATGTTGGTTTTCGAAACAAACAGACGCTGCCGTAAGAGCGACCATCCAAACTATTGTGAAGAGTTTTGTGTCACAGTGCGCACAAGTGTGTCTTCGGGATCTGGAATGTACTGCTTTTTCAGTACAGGGACAGGGCACAGGCTCAGTCATATGCAACGTAACTACGTCATGTGACCTTGTTCTTGGTACAAAACAAAATGGCTCTAATCTTTATGAAAAAACAACAATTCCGCAATTTGGTTACAGATGGATTCACACACACACAAAAACTGGATTTTTTTGGATCTCATCCGGACAGTCTGGAGTGTGGGCGACGCATACGGACGGTTCCATCTGGCACAAAAGTGGCACGTACAGAGCGCCCGGAACCAACCCATCATCCGGAGGTGATTGGGTGCAAATACCAGGCACCTTTAGATGCATCTCGTCCGGGACAAACGTGGTTTGGGGAACGAACACAGACAATGGTGTCTACTATAGGTCGTCAGTAAATGCAAACCAACAAACCGGAAGTGTTTGGCAGTCAGCTAATAGTTATGTGCATCAAATCAGTGTTTCCTCCTACTCAAATGAAGTTTGGTCCGTAAACGGCGAACAAAATCTTTACCGGCGGATTGGTTCATCGTTGACATCTTCTGGAAGTGGCTGGACTTACATTGCAGCTAAAATTGCACACGTGTCCGTGGGAAAAGCAGGCGTTTGGGCCGTGAGATCAACAGGGGATCTGATCTACAGGAAAGGAACTTATCAGACACCAGGGACGACTGGAAGCGGCTGGGAGACGGTACATTGCCCATACACTGTCAGTATAATAAGCGTTGGTGATGACACTGTTTTTATCACTACTACAGACAACTTGGTGTATTTCCGTTATGGAATGTGTGCGCGAAACCCCACTGGACGAAAATGGTCGAGCTTTGAAGGAAATTTTAAACTGATTGATGTCGACGACGTAAGTGGTACTATCTGGGCACTGGATATCGACGGCCGTCCGTGGTTCAGAGAGGGAAGTAACAAATGGCAAACAGCGTAAATTGTCTATCTAGATTAGACTGACACTGGTCTTAGTTCTATAAGTTTTACTTTGCTGTTCTGTTTGTTCACTAGCAGATAGCACTTGATTGACATAACCTATGGTGACAGATGATTTTGTTCTTGGTTTTTGTTCCCTTTACTATGTCATTGATTTGTACTTAAAAACCCGGATTTAATTGGTTCGTTTATTTTTTGTATTTTAATGTGTTGTCGTTTATTTGTGTAGCAACAAAAGTGTAATTTGTTTAAAATAAATACTAAAGAATATAAGTTTATTTTCTATTTTAGGTGGTCACGTCTTATTTTTAGTATTATTAGTTTTGTACCGTCGGTACCTCATTTACACGAAAGATGTCGCTCTAGTCGGTCGGCGACTAGTCTTTCACATATGGCACATCACATTTACAAAATACCGCGAAAAACGGGTGAGGCTGGATCTCGCGAGATCATATCGGTTCGTATCCGCGCCAAATAAACCACAAAAAAACGTTTCGCCATTGTTGTAATTTGAATGAGTTTTGTAGCAGTTAGGACTAAGCTCTTAAAAATGGTAATTATAATCCTTGTTGATGAGAAAATCCGTATTTGTTGACTCGTTTACTTATCAAAAGAAAGACTGATCTCCCTTGTCATGCATACTCGGGGAATTCCCTGTCAATGGAATCCCTGAGTGGAATCGCGACGAATGCGGAGAATATTGGATTACTAATTGTAGTATTAATTGAAGCAATTTTAAAACGACAAACATCATTGAAACGCTTTAGTTATCACTAAGTAAACATAAAAGGTTCACTGTGCGATTGAAATGAAATAAAACTAGCAGAAGAACAGTTGACAACTAATTGCGTTATTGACTTTCCCACACTGAGCTGCAATTTGTTTCCTTATTAGCGCTGTTGTTCCCCAAACTTGAGTAGATCTTTGTCGTGCACTAATTATAACATCAGAACAGCAACAATTTTTTGCGAGACATTAGTGATGATGATACTGATGATGAAGAAACTACTGGTGACGTTTTGTAGTACTGTTCCAGTGGCGGATCAGGGATACCAGAAGGGGGGCCCAACATATTGCCTCGGGGAATTGGGCAGAGCGCGGTTGTATGTGTACAGGCGTCCCAAAAGTTGTGGGGACCCAGAATATAAACCTTCTGTTCGGGAAATCTATCGACTAAAAAATTAAAAACTATAAAAACGGGAACGAGAGCCCGCCACGATCTGGGGTCTGAGTCCCCCCTCATCTTCTCCAGTACCGGTCCTAGTTATATTTCCTCACGCGTTGCGCTGTTGCTGTTTTGTTTTGCTTGCAGCAGCCAAGGGGGGGGGGGGGNGGGGGGGGGGGGGGGCTCTGCCCTCCGCCCCCCGCCCCCCTAAATCCGCCTATGTGTTCCAATTAGTGATATAATTAATGGAAATTATCAAGTAGTGTATGCTAACCCTGAGGCTCTGACATCAACAAGTGATGGTGTGAAACATTTGCAAAACAAGGAATTAGCTTCCAACGTGGCAATTGTGGTAATCAACGAAGGACACATTGTGTTAGAATGGTGAGTTTAATGCAGACAAAAATACTTTCAATAACATCTGTTCATATCCCAACAGGTTTCACTGTACCAATTTTTATGCCTTTTTTAATACCCAGAATTTCCAAATCTGAGCTTGGAAGTTTTACGGAAATCTGGGAAAGCTGCCAAAAAATAATCGAAAACGTAAATTTATTCAATTCAGGTGCACCAAATAAAAAGGCCTCTCAAGAGAAACTACAACCTGGAATTAACAGGGGACCCAGCAGCCCTGTCAGGTCACCCTGAAGTACAAAAATTGGGGCAGAGTCGGAAATCCACATCATTAAAATATTTTCATGGAGGATTTTACTATCAAAATTGCTCTTTAATTTGCGATTTTTGATAGAGTAACACCGTCAGTGATAACGTTATCAAAGCAACAAATGTGCAGAGAACATCATGTGAGCATGCATTCTTCACCTTAACTATTTGCAATGCTGTTGTCAGAATATCAGCGCATCGATACCCTAAGAAATCGTATCAAGAAGACTACGTCCCACCATACCCTCACTTAAATTACGGTGCGTAGGGGCTACGTTAAAACGTAACAAGGTGGTTGGCTGCGCGTACGTGCGCCCACGTCCCACTATACCGTAACTTACGGTGTGCAGGCGCTACGTCAAATTGCAAAAGGTGATTGGCTGCCCCTACTTGCGCCTATGCCCCACTACAGCACTGGAGGAGTCAAAGATGTTAATGAAGCGAGACATCTGAAATTAATCGAGATGACCGGAAAATAAACAAGGTAAATAACTGTAATTGATAAAATATAGTTCATAAAAACAACGAAAATAATTTCAAATGTTTTCATAGCATTAAACCAAAAGGCCCAGTTTCACTTCATACTTAAAAAAAAACAGGAAGTGGTGGTGAGGCTCTATGGTTTTGCTCGTCAGCTGTTAGACAATATGGTCCCTAGTCAATAAAATTGTGTCACTATTTATTTCAGGAAAAGCCGATGTCCAACATCAAGAAGATTGACTGCGCATTGCTTCCTCCTTGCCGAAAGACAGTATTGAACAAGCTCAAACGAGCTCATTACGTTGTCATCATGCTCAGGAATCAAGCGGATTCGGCCGATCCGGGAAACGTTTTGGATTCTCTTAATTACGGTCGGAAGATACAAGATGTATTCTACACTCCCGAATGGTTTAGTGGATCGGCCGTTCCTGATGTCCTTTTTGAAGGTGCTGGTCTTTAAAAGAAAACCATGTCATAGGGCATTTAGTGACCTTTGACATGTATTGAATCTCATGGAATTGGTTTTGTTTGGTGCCTCGAATGTATGTGCTTGCTCATTTTTTTGGGGAGTCCATTTTTGGTTTCTGTCGGACCCATTTCAGAGTGCAATTTGTCTGTCTTGGGTCATTTGGTGTTCAGTGCGGTACTATTGTTCGTTGATGGACGATACCTCGAATATCTAGCCTATCTCATTTTTGAGCCCTTTGTAAGGCCCTCAGGGGTCACACCCACAGTGCAGACGTCCATTTCTGGGCACACTGAGGTGTACTGACAATGCTCTCGTGGTCAGATGTTGATACCTCGTTCATCTATACCGGTCTATATGTAGTAATTTACATGGAATCGTCAGTACGTGGAAGTGGACGAATTTCGAATCGAATGAGCATGGATGGTATTGCCATCTGTGCAAATATCATGACGTCATGGTGTCGTGTTATTTTGTCAACAATTAGCCAAGGCTATCCCTGAGAGTGAGTCAGAATGTCTCCGGAACAAGATCGGGGCCCAACCATGCTCTGCGTTCTCATGGCTGGTGAGAGATTTTGTAAAATAGTGCATTTCTGTTTGCGTTTAATCAAGACTCTGAAAGGAAATTGCGGTATAACCTGAATAACAGTAAATAACAACGCTCTCGCTTACAATTTAGTCATTTATTAGCCAGCCATAATTGTTCTGATTTTAATCAAACTATATAAATAATCAATGCGAAGAGTTCGATGTTACAAATAATACAAAGTGTTGCATGACACGAACTAGCCATCTCGTTGATGAGTACTTAGTTAAAGAATTGGCAGTGTCTGATCTACTCTGTGAGTGTGAGTTATGGAAAACAAATAGACTCGGTCTCCTTTCAGTGTTTGTGTCTATTGCCAGTTCGAGAGACCTCAGGTCAGAGAACAGTAAAGCCACTGATGGAGTCCGTAAGTTGTTTGTTTGCGCTATTGCAGTTTCAGACTTGCAAGCTCAGTGAACTTATTAATTTTTATTCAGTACTGAGGGATGTCCCGTGGATAAAAACGCCTTGTGACGTCACGATATTGTCATTTGGACACCTTTTTGTAATCCTATAGAATAAATGAAAATAAAACCAACAGTGAAAAAGTTATGTGTAACCAAGAACAGCAGGGGAGAGGTAGTGAAGCCCGGAATTTTTTTTTGTTCAGTCAAAAGGGAAAGCGGGACAATTCGCCGCCATTGCATAAAGTGTGCAGTGGAAGGTAGTATCGCCAGGTAGTTTTGAATCTATAGACATCTTAACACTAATGTGACGTCTATGTTTGAATCATTTCACTGTCTGTCATAATACTAATTTACACCCAATTCTAGCCTTCTTGCATTAGCACGACGTAGCGGTTGATATTTCTTTAGGGCGTTCTTAGAACAAAGAGCGAGGTTGTATGATACACCCATGGGGGTCAGTGATGAGCCCTGTTTTATTTGTTTGTGCGTAACCTGGTATTGAACGGCTAAACCTTTAGATTGTTAGATCGGTACTCTAACCAGTACACCACCGTGTCACATATTAAGTACGAGGGACGTGTTGTACTTTTTTCTTCCTTAGGAGTGGTAGTCAGGTGTTACTGTGCTGCTTATCAGGCTGACTGAAGACATTGCTGTGTACCTTTATGTGCATGTCTCCCTTTATCTTTTTTATGGTCAGCCTATTTCACTCAAGGATCTGGATATTGTCCCACTGGATGTAATGTTGTTTGTGTTCTTCTGAGCTCTTGCCTTCTCTGCAACATTTCTTGTGTTTAGAAATCCTTGTTCACAGTGACCTTAATGTTTCACTGGTGTAGGATTCGCCAAATTCACATTGGATTCCAGACCGAAACATTGTGCCGATGTAAATATGAGAGGTTGGTGTAAATAGACCAACAGATTTTAGAAAAAGATATCACTTCTACACCTCAAAGTATTTACCTTAAACAAGGCTAACATTAAATAATGGTATGAACAAACGTGTTTATTGAAATTTGCGTTTAAACTTATAGGAGCGTTCTTCTTACAATGACTGCCTACACTTCACAACAAATTATCGGAATCACTTCGTCACAAGATTTTAGTATTTTTATAAGATGGAAGCTGTAGTCTTTCTCCGGCAAAAACATGAAATAAATAACGGAGACCCGAGCCCTATTTAAATGCTGCCCTGCCCGTCAGTGCTGAGACACACTGTGATCACCCGCCAGAAACTCTGAAGGAACACAGAATAATACATTTCGTTATCGTGATAACCCTGAGAGGATTTATTTCCGTTACCAACGAGAACAGCGAAATAATCAGCGACTTAAGAAACGTTTTGGGGGTTTAATGGGGTTCACCAACCAACAAATTGCCAAAAATGACCCATGTGCGCATTGCAATTCTACATCGGATGAACGTAGTAATATTTTATACCATATAATCGCTTCTGTGAACAGCGGCGAAATGCCTTTTTAAAAAGGTCCACCTAACTTCGTGTAAAGACTATAGCCAACAATGTTTCTCGAGTTGGTGTAGCCTGCCCAGGAAATCAGTTGCACAAACTTACCTTTATATATTTGCATGTAACCAGTGAGTTAAATTTATGCCATTGCATGAAACTGACAAATATTGTATGTATCGAATGAACGTGGTATTTTCGGTTTGCTCGAAGCCGTGCAGATGTTCAGCTCGTTAGAGTCCGGAACAATGCCTAAGTCAGCTGGCGTACATACCGGAAGCATAAGAGTCCGACAGTGAATACGGACGTTGCCGCCAACAATAATAGGGTATTTTGATTCTGGTTTGTTCTTAAAGCCCTCGAAGAATAAGGAACAAACGCTCGCTTGTATTCAAAATATATGTCTTTATGATTCTAAAAACGTGTGTTTTAATAACCATACAGCACCTGTTAATTAATAACATGATTAATTGTGACACCTACGTACTTCGTCGTTTGCCCAAAGCCTGAGATTTTTTAACCAATCAGCGCTAAGTGACGTGAACGTTTAGACCATAGACATCACAGTATAGTATTTTAATACTATACTGTGATGTCTATGAATGGGTCTAAACGATAGACATCTTAAAAGATGTCTATGGTTTAGACTCATTCACTTTCGGGACACGGCTCTTGACCGATCAGCTAGTGGATTTGGAAGCTCGTGCCAGGCATTCATAAAGGTCGTCAAATGTGACAGGCAGCATCAGGGAAGTCCACGTTAAGTTGACGACGACATGCCAAGTTTTACTTTGTTTAGCCCTTTCAAACTCTGTAAAACCTGGCCCTAAATTTTGTGTGCTGGGTTAGGAGCTTGAACTGGAGTTCGCTATGCCCTTAATCAATTAATGACAGCTAGTAAGGAACGTAATGGGGCGCGTGAATTTAGGTAAGGCAGTCGTAGTCGGCCAATTTGTTTTTGGATAGGTCATTTTCAATGTCCCAAGTTCTGAAGTGTAAAATTTTACCTTTGAATGAAGGCCCAGATTCAGAAATCTCAGTCACGTGAAACGCGGCCGTGCTGAACATCAAAGTTTAGCAATTTTTAAAGCGCGTGGAAATTTAATCTATCAAACAAATCTCACATTAAAAGGCCCAGAAACAATCATAATCCAAATTTCACGGACTTCAATTGCATTTTCATACTCCACGGGACGTTTTTTTCCGACCTTGAGTTCAAAATTAATACCACGCAAAATGGACGGCACACCGGCAAGTGACCGATTTTGCTGTATATGCTCACTAGGATAGTCCTCACCAAGGGTGTGAAGGTTATTTATTTAAGAAAATAAGGTCAATTTTTGGAATCAGGACAAAGATTTTTTTGTTAGAAGTCCTTTTTTGTAAAATTTAAAATTAAATTGGAAATTTCTACATTAAGAAAAACACAAAAATAAAAATTCTTCGCCCAGTTTTATGAGCAACCCACCCCCTCTAAACAATGCATAAATAGTCATACTAATGTAGCCCGAGTTGAGTGCGAAAAAGATACAAAGAAACCTGTGGATTTTGTCATGGCAGCCAAGTAAACAAATTATGAGAGAGCAGTTGACTGTCAAACAAAAAACCGTTTAAAAAATATTTCGACTATTTTTTAGGTGAGTGTAAGATCTCCTGTAAGGGAAATTCATAGTAAAATAACTAGAATATTCCTCACATTTTTGCATTAAAAACGTGAAAATTGAACAAAGTTGCTTTTTTGTAGCAGCACTTGTCAAAATTTATCAACGTTAAATCTTCACAAATTGTAAAGTAGCCGGTTGAACATGCCTTTCAGTTCAGCAAAACTCGCCATGTCGTCCTTGCCGCCGACGGGAATTGTGAGCACTTTTATCACTAAATAAGTAACCTCTTCGAGGCTGAAATTTGTTGAAAACTGTTGAATCGCGCAGAATAGTAAGTAAAGATATGTCTCACTAAATTTCATTGTAAATTATCAATGAAAATAATTTAATACAAAGTTTTAAACTCGTAACTTATCCCAAGATGTCCGACCAGATCCAAACAAGTACTGACTCAAATTTCGCCACAAAATTGCAATAACTTTGCAATGCTTGTCCTGGTTTGATAATTTTTCGATTTTATTGAGTAGGATGCATTATCTTTTCGATGATAGTGCAAAAGTTTCTCATAACGAAAAAAATTTGATTCGACCGGCCTAATTTAAGTAAGTGAATGAACGATATGAAAGGGAAAAGATCGCGATGTGTATTTCGAGTAGTAAGTTCTGCATGTCGCTTTGTTATCGTTTTAGCAACTTGTAGTGAGAAATATAGTAAAAATATGACTACGCGGTTGATTTCGAGTTGTGATACGGCAATCATGTGAAAATCTTTTGCTAGCCCCGCCCGATGGATAATTCCCTGATCGCCCGCTAACAAAGTCGACAGTGTTCCACCCTCCCGCAGGCGGAGTTAGTCATCCGTCCTAGGATGTGCGCACTCAATTATGGTGATGTAAAACGATGGCTATAAGGACATGAAACCAATTTCAAAGGCTCTGTCCGTTTGACGTCCACCCTTTGTCGATTGAAAACATCGCCGACAACGCGCATTACGCTTGTGAGCTTCACACAGACTCGGACACAAAAGTCATTCGGTTAACCGCACAGCGCCACCTGATTTTTTTCACAAGTACTGACGCGGATATTTACTATGTTTTGGCATAAAAATAGCTTAAAAACAAATTTGACTTATAAATGTAATTGTCTGCTATAATTTAAGGAACATAAACAGGTGTTTTGACCATGCCTAAAAGTTAATTTAACTGTTCTACGAGGGCTTTAAGATCACAAATCTCTTGCACTCAAAGTATATAGAGTTGGCATTTCACGTAATATAGTCTATGCCCGAAACTGACCCCGGATGGTACATACATGTAAGATTTTAAGACAAACTTATGCGCATGTTGCGAGGTATCGCGCTCTAGACCTTTCGCCTTTATTTTACATTTACTTACGCCATCACAAGCGTGGATTATTTTACTAATACACCGTCGGATCATCTCCATATGAAACTGCATGCAGTATTCTCAGGCTAAAAACCACTATGTACTATGAGGTATCAAAAATATCAAGCGGCAATTTCTGTTTTTGATGACTGGACTTCATTTTTCTGTTTCCCTATTTCTGCTGAAATATTTTTGAGCGAAGTCTCGAAATGTCGTCGATTTCAACATGTTGTGTAGTGTTTCTTGGTGAGCCGACTCGTCGGTTCATCACCTGGTTTTGTGGTTTATATCATAACAGACTTTACTATGACGAGATTTTCTGCATGTATAGACCTTAATTACACCCCCAAAGCCTTCTGAAAACCCTGGTCCGTTTTGCGTTGCCTATGGAACCTCTATCATGACGAGTTTTTCTGCAGCCCATTATCTTCATGTGTTTACCAATGCTTTCTTGACCATTTTGAATTTCCCCTTATTGCCGTCGTATGTGGCTTTCATTTTAAATCGGAATATTATCCGAAGTTGTTCATTTTCAGAAGAGAGAGACAAGCGAAATCTTCCATTTGGACCACGTCCTAATCCAATGGAAATATTTGGAATATTTCAAGAGGACTCGCGACCTGGCAGTAGAATGTCACCATCATTGCACGACGACGATGTACCGATGAGGTCCAAGAGCAACGAACCACCTCCTTTAGAAATTGCGAAACCACCGATGATTTTTGAGCCCGGGCCGCCTTCTCATAAGGATACTGGAATTAGGTTTATCGAGTTACCGCCACGTCCTCGGAACAGCAAAGATTCTGATGAACTCGGGATAAATGGTCTACCCGCTTTGCCCGATAGACCACCGGGTCCGCCTGGTGTAGGAGCAGCACCCGGGCAAGAGGCCGCTGAGGAGAAAAAGGTAGACGTGAATCATCCAGGTACGATTACAATTCTCCTAAGCAACATCTAATACAAGTAAAAGCAGCTACTGAGCTAAAAAGGCCGTGATTACTCAGTATTGTCATACAGAGTCGATAGTGTACTAACACATTTCATTTGCTCTCTAATCAGGTGGTTGTGCTTATGGCAAACTCTGCTGTCAGTGATAACTTTCCTACTCTGAAATGAATGCTGTTTCTTGAAAGGACAAAACCTACACCAATAGAATGATGGGGTTTTATAGACTTTAAGGCTGATGCAGTTTCATTAACAAATTCCTTACGTTGGCACATGGCGGATAAAAATGATCAATTATGTGTTATAAAATGGTTGAAATTATTGCAGAAAATAGACAAATTGTGAAACATGGAGTCACACCTCGTTCGTGTTGTGTCAGTTTGCCAGTTATTGAGATTTCAATCGTTTTTATAAATCAAGCCAACGTCATTGTAATTCCAATCTTATGGCACGCAGACAAGTTCAGAATACTCTTGGCATCTTCATTTTCGTTGTCGTTTCAAAATGATTTTAAAGCAAACCATCTTCAACAAACCGTATTCCCAAACGATGTCCTTTCAACATGATGTGCTTTCAAACTAAACGGTTCAAAATGTTAGCCTATACTTCACGGCTTAAACCTCAACAGTTTATTTACTTTTTTCCAAACGCCCTATTTTGTTGTCCGCTTGTTCATAATACGACCAACAACGTCTTTGTAACTTCGGCAATATTTTTGTGACGCGATGGGATATGTCTGTCGTATCCAAGATAGCTTCACTTTGAATCTATCAGCAGCTTTCTTGGCAAGTTGATTGCCTTAGAGGCTTGGTTTGCAAATGCTTTCTGCCTGTTAAGCGCTACTGTATCTATGGCAAGGCACGAATTCGGATTTCTGCTGTTTGTAAAGTCATCCTCCTTATCATGTTAAAGCACCCTTTAGTTAAAAACTTCACTTTAGCTTTGCCAAATAGTTTTCGCCTTAATGAACTTTAAGATTATTAATTAGTGTTTAAAACTGGTCACAGAATCTGCAAAACAATAAGAAATAAAAAAAAAATCAGCTCTCACGGGTGGACCCTAAGTTTGATATTAAAAGCGGATGTTCTTTTGTTGAATAATTGCTCGAACGTCGCTGCACATACTGTGTATTTTATTTAACATTTAAAGATTACATTTTTGCCATCAGTTTTGCTCAAAAGACGACTTTTATACAATAGAAAGATTTTTTAAAACCATCCATGGTCTACAGAGAGCACAGACAACTGTGACTAAAGCCCCGCTTTTTGACAAAACGGTTGCATCCACAACTTCTGTGACAATGATTTTAATGTCTTTGAATATGTTGTGAGACGTCTATATTTAGATGTGAGTTGCTGCTACGGTATGTGCTTCAAGCTGATACGTCAAACTGAGTGCCGGGAGTACCAGTCTGACTTAAGAGCACCAAATCCGAAGCGTGAAATATGTACGGACGGTTTGCAGTTCAACAAGAAGACTTGCTCTTGCGACTTCTCACTTTCCGCCAAATGTCCAGATTCTTCTGACGCGTCAAAGTACTTCCAGTGTAAGAATATTTTCTTGTATTTTCGAATGTGAGTGTGAATATGTGCTGACAGTTACGGTGGGATTTTGACGGAAGTTTCCAATAGAAGTTCCAAAAGGCTCAAGCAGATATACAGTGGCAATGCTTCAAAATATAATCCTTTTCAGCGTGTTCCGTTATAAATTAAAGTTCAACTAATGTAAAGATACAATGAATGTGGCGGTGTGGCCTTGTGGGATATGTGTTCGCTTCCTTTACTCGAGGTTGTGGGTTCGCGTCCCACTAAGGCACACTGCTGGACCCTTGAGTCTTCAAAGTCTTTGGCTCCTTAGCTCGATAAAAAGGTTTCAGACGATCAGTGCAATTGTCCCCGCTGAGGAGCCTGCCCACACCTGGCACAACTTACGTGTGCCAGACCGCCTGTAATTAGTTCTTAAAAATACAATGAGCTTAAATGTTTGGTTTGTATTTAACAGGTTAATATTTCAAGCCATTTTCTCATGGCACAGTTTTATTACAATCAAACTGTTATGTACACCAACCTAGTCAATGGATCAGTCAGATCGTTACCGGTCAACAAAGGAGCATCGGCTGCACAATTCGGTTGTTTCTCTCGCTTTTTCTGTTTTCTTCTGCTCTAGCATTGAGTGTAAGGGGGCGTAAGAAGCGGGTTGGGCGACAGACTGAAACAGTGGCGGTCGGCATATGCGATGGGCCGGGGGCGCGGTGCAGCAACAGTTAAGAAAAGAAAGACAAGAACAGTAGAAGAGATAAAATATATGAGAATTTAAATAAAACCTACCAGTGTTGAATTTACCCTTTGGAAACCTTAACCAGTCCATTTATGTTAGGGTGAAACAGGTTTTTGTAGTATAGATCATCTGAATTTATCTAAAAACATGCTCTTGGTCACACATAACCCGGAAATGACCTAGAAAACTTGCTCATGCACAGATTGTGATGAGCAAATTGACTCAGAATTTTTAATTGAATTAGACACTGCATTTTTTCAGGGACCTCCCTCTGGAGAGGGGAAATAAAATCAACTGTGGCCACTATTTTCTCATTTTTCTGCTTTGAAGTTACATATGTAAGGGTCTCAGTCTTGGAAGGGAACCTGTTGATGGCATCCTTTTCTGTTTTTATTGTTTTTCTTTGTTCCTCCGGGCCGATCACGTAGAGATGCCCCAATGAAGGAATCAAATACCTCTTCCTGCTTTTTTGAGATAGTATAATCTTTTATGTTAAGGATGGCCACCTCTTGATGGAATCACGGGTCACTCTTTGCCAGTTTATTAATCATATACCTTTCCCTAACGGGCCATCTTTCCGAAGGGGCCTTCTCTTTGGAGGACAGTTCGGTGGACTGCCCTTTGCCGCCTATAAATTCTTTGGTGCAGTCTGAGCAAAAAACAACCAGCCTGAAAGATGGTCTGCATGAGACCATCCTGTGTTGGAGGATGTCTGTCTTTTATGTAAAAAATGCTTCTCTGGCCTGGTTTACCCTGTGTAGATTGTTACGGTTATTGTAGAATAGAACCAGAAATCTTCCACATGTTCATTTAGCATTATTCAACGAATCCATGTTCAGGTATCATAGGTAACTCGATGAGCGCAGCTGTGACATCTTGATACGATTCCTAAGCAACATTCTGCGCCTCAGCACTGTACGGTCACATTTACTGTAATCCTAAAAACTTAAAGCTTCCCCGGTACTGCCTGATTCCACACGTCCTTGTAGCCTTCCCTCCCCTCTCACGTGTCCCACTCAGCCTACACAAGTGATGTCAAGAAACAATGCCTAATCATGTAGAGATATAGCATAAAACAAAGAAAATCTTTGGATGTGTGTGAATGTTTTATGCGTGTCTGGTGATACCAAGTTGACAACAGTTCCACCGTCTAAGGGGGTACTTCTGTTGAGTGGCTGCTTGATACTTCCAACGCTACCAAACCAGCTTTTATCGCAGATCGTGGGGATACCAAAAAATCGACTGGTGATGTTTAGATTGTATTAACCCCTGGCCTCTTCCACTGGGTAGTCTTTCAAAGAAAGAACTGATTTGAGCTCAAGTTTTCAATTTAAGGTTGACAAATGACGCTTGATTTGTTAACAGCGTCTAAAAACAAGTGGCAAACTAAACCGTGGTGGTATCTATTTGTCGTCCGCACAGTTCCGTCTTCCGCGATCTAATCTCAAATCTGAGCCCAGAATCTTTTCTTCGAATTCAGATTCCAACCCTTTTCATGCGCCGCCCTTAATTTCAGGATTAACACTCCATATCTGTCCATTAGATTTATTGTTGGAAATGTCAACATGTTCACTTGCTTCCCCTTTTTATTTTCTTCCAGATGTTTCCAGATTTTTCTGAGGCATGAGGAAATGTCCCATTGTTGTAATACAAATTTTTGTTTTTGCTTTTAGCAAGCGGTTCATTCTGCAAAAAAGGCGATTACACGTATACGTTGGTTCTAGAGAGGGACTGCAATACCTTTGTACGCCATCACACTCAAACGATGATGAAAGGCTATGCAGTTAACTGTCCAAAAGACACTCCCTTCTTCAATATCGAAACCTGCCAATGTGAAAAAGGCGGAGTCTGTGGTAGCACATGGGTTGGAGGTAATCACTGCTACAAACTTAGCTGTTAAGTAATCGAAAGATTTAGGTTCGTGAAGTATCCGGGCAATTAAAATCTAAATGGGAGTCCAGGGGGTCGGATTCCCTACTTTGTCACTTTCATTGGGTCAATGCTCTTTTGTCCCATGTTTGTTCCATGCCTAGTACCAATAATTCCTACGTTCATTTATTTCAAGCCAGTAGTGGATCCGTACTTGTTTTACGTAGAACCCTGTCAAACCATATTTCTGTTGAGCGCGATTTCGAAAGCGCGACTCAAACCAGTTACGCACATGTTAAACGTTGTCAACCCGTGCAAGGTATTATACATTGCATGCATGTGTTTGTCTGAAGTTCCCGTTTTGACCAGTCCCAATCCCGTTTCACTAAGATGGTAAGGGAGTCTTGGGCATTCAGTACGATCTCGAAGCCGGAAAGAACGAGTGGGAAGCACCCAGAAAAGTCAGTTGTCCCCACACGAGTCAGCAATGCATACCAGCCGTGCGTTATGGAATTCTAATTTCAAGCCTGTCAGTACGTAACGCGTGCGGGTTTCACAGGTTTACGCGTGCGGGTGCGAATTGCTGACTAGCACACGTGCGCAGCCAGGGGGTCTTGGGGGTGAGTAAACAACGCATAGGCGCTGAATGAACCCCGTTTACCGTTTTTTTAGTCAACAGGTCCGCAAACCCAAGAATTCAAGACCCCTGCATCCCCAGATTTTAGGCTGGGCGCGCGCATCTGCCGAAATGCTGCTTATTCCTGTGCCTGCCCCCCTTAATTCAAAATCCTGGATCCGCCCCTGCACGGGTTGAAACATTATAATTTTTCTTTCCAAAAAGGACAGAGCCCTCAATCCCTCAAATTTAGGGCCCAATATCGGCCCTATTCCCCTCTCAAAATATTGAAATATCACGCGAAATTCCCCCCACGAGGCATAAAAATTCCCCTAGTGAAAAATCTGAGTTCACATAACCTGTAACCACACAGGTGACAATTTTTAAGAGCACAAAAGGCTACTTTAAAATGAGACAGAGCCTCTGAGAGCTTGCAACAGGGCGAGGGTGCTATTGATGGTGATCGGGAGGTAGACTGTTACCGCCCTCACACGACGAAAAAATCCCCTCTCAGTAGGCACTGGCACCTTTCCCCTCGGATGAACGAGGTTCCTGCAGAAACATGATAACTATGATTTCATTTTCCAGTTAAATGAAATTGAGTTCTGAAACGAGGTTACGTTTTGGACGAACGAATTAGGTGTTTTAATTTTAAAATTCAACTTGGTCCAAATTGATACTTGAAATCTAACACATGAAATAGACGTAAGAATTATTACAACCAAGAAAACAGAATTGATGGTCAAATAATTTTTCTTTCAATTGCGAGTCTGGTTTACTATTTTAATAAAAATATTATATTTAATAACATCAATAAATATTATTCTTTCAGATCAATGACAAATCAACTGTTAGTCCCAGGGAGTGCATAGGATCAGGCTATGCTTGATTTTAATATTCTTGATCAACAAATTAAACCAGATGTGACTAATTGCACATGACAGCCACCACTGTCGAATATGTCTTCAACTCGTCAACAATACGAGCAGATGACCTGGTCCGCGTAGAAAGTATTTTGATCAACAATTTACAAGAAAAAAGTAACCCTGCATTCAGCATAATACCTAATCCGTAACACTACGATCGCCGCAATTTGGTCATATTTACTTTTCATGTTTCGAGCCTAGTTTTCCGAGAAAAATTAAACTCTTTCGTCAGACAACTCTTTGACGCCTTAACTTGTTCTCTAATGTAATTTTCTACGTCTGTGTGGTTTAATTGTTGACACATTATTAAAATTCAATATCCAGGTTGGACTCGAAAGACCGGCTATTTAACTCACACAATGTCTACTTTCGCTTTGTTTATCGCAGTGAGCCTCGCTTTGGATTTTAATGTCCGCCGCGTGAATAGAGTCTATGTTCGCGAATGATTGCCATGCATTACAAAAGAAGCACTTGATCACGCTTTAAAAAATTTTTGCGCCTACGCCACTCAGCTCTGTTTGGGTCCTCCACACCAATTCATAGCCTCAAATAATAAAAATCTGCCGATTAACAATGTCACTTATAACAGCGGCCGTAAAACCCCGTTCTCTCCAAGAAACGAACATTTGATTCAGGCTATTCACAGCGTAATGGTCTCGCTTTAACCATACTCATGTGAAAAGAAACTTCTAGCTTTCCCAATGAAGAACTGACATTTAGCTGTTCTTTGAAACTTCAGCGTGATCAGATGACGTGGGCCTAGACAATCCTTCGCTCAAGACATTAATTTGCAGGCAATCCAAGAAACTGCTACCCACGTTTACACTTCTTTTAAGAAAAAACGATGCTTTAGAAATTCTACCAAATTTTAAAAAACAAAGTTGCTATGACTGGATGACAGTTCTATCAAATTACAAAAAGTATTGGCTCTTTTCTGTTTTATCGCCTGTTTAAAATTTTCTTTCAGACTCCATCATGTGTAGTAAACACACTAGACCGCGTGACAGCTGTTTATGGTTCCGCAAATTCAAAGAACATTGATTACATTGATGTGGTACAACTCTCCCCAATGATTTGTGGCTGGGACATTTATACCTTTCAAAATCACAGGTTGTGAAGCCATGTCAAAGCATTGCATAAGTGGATCTGTTGATTCCATGATACACGCCAGGATCGTTTGATGCAGCGCCAGTTTCCAAATAAATACAAACTTGTGCACAGGATTTCCAGAGCAAAAAAAATGGAATAAGCTGAAATGTCTAGGCAATCGCGTCGAACTTGGCTACCACCCGCCTTTGGTAAGGGCAAATTTGGGCTTTCCCAAACACAGAACATTAACTTGACGTAATAATTAATGTTCCCACAGCGTCATCTACGTGCAACAAGAGGTGTACACCCCGCCGCTGGAACTCCTCCCGTGTCACTGTATTGACTTGTATTTACAAAGTACACCGAATGATTTTTCGTCTAAGACGCATAATTTTATACGAACGCATGGCAACACTGAGGGTAGGAAAATTGGTATCAGTCCAGACAATAACCAAAATACAGCTCTATGCCCGTAGTCTAATCTGTCTACCGGAAACTGAACTAAAAATTACTTTGGCCATTTTCTAATTTTTTACAAACTCGAGGTAGTGTTTATTTTTCCATGTGCAGATACATAATGGTTCATTAGGGTCATTTCTTTTTCCCAGTTAACATTGGCGACTCCTGCATCAACAGTTAAGGCTCGGGTCTAAACTTGATATTTCGAGCCTTTACTAAAAATCTCGAGTTAATGTTCGAGTTTGTATCTCAGAAATCATCAAGTGCGAGCATGGACTAGAAACTCGTGTGCATAAAACCAGAATGGGTTACCTCTTCGTGATAGAAACATAATACAATCGAGCATGGTATAATTGACAGTTTCCACACAAGTACAACGAAAAATGCCAAAAATTATGTTAAGTTCGATATGGAGTACAAACATTAAAGAATCGTTCCTAATTGGGGAAGACCTCAGTCCCCTTTCTTAACTTGAAACAGATAGCGTCTAACAGTAACACGACATGTTATGGGATCCGTTTAATGCAGTCACATCCAATCCAAAAAAAAGTCTGCTCGGATTTCAAAGGTCAACGAATAAATTTCCGTAAAAGTTTTACACTTGACAGGATTTCGTTGTCCTGGACTTGTAAGTTGGTGATAAAACTCGCAAAGGAGCCTTCATGTTCAAGACAACACTGACGCCAGTTTCTGATGTCTTAGGCGATTGAGGGGTCATTTGACAGATTGCTGATGAAATTTCAATCGTCTGCAATTGAAGAAAAACACTCACGTGATTAGGGCTCAAAAGTGGCTTGAAGTAAAGCATTTGTGTTTATAGTACGAAGATTTCTAAGCTCCGTCTTTGAAGATAGATGTAAAACCAGATTTGTGTATTTGAATTTCACGTTTGAGAGGATAGCCGATGCCGTTCCAATCGGGTGCGGCACTCTTCGATTTGTGTTTTTCATTTGCCTTTTCGAATATGACGCTGGAAATGACTTCAATAACCATTGACACAAATCTTTTGCAGTCGCAAACCCCGCAGAAGACATTACAGATCCGCCGAAAGTCGTTTTACCAACGTTTAAGCGGGGTAATTATTTATTTTCTTTGCTTTTAATATTATGCAAGATCTCATCCAAATGCGCATTTAGCCAAATATCCCTGCCGTTACAGATTTCTAAAATGTAATTTCGTTTTCATTTAAGCAACTTTTGACTTAATAAAAATCACAAAACCTTATTTTGACAGACCATCCAAATATTTTGTTGGAGAGCATTGCATAGTATGCGAAAGTTTCAAACGAATCTGATTCGCCATTTCTGAACTTGGCCAAATGTAGTCATTTTGGGGATCCCAAATAACCTCAATCACGTGTGGGTGACGTACTGGCATCCACACTTTTGTATTGGTTTTTGAATAATTAGCTGCATTGCATGATAAAAATAATCAGTATTTGTCAACTTTAGTGTTTTTTTTCAAAAATGCATGCCATTTTCATAATTTGTGTAAATTATATATTTGTTTTATTTTTAATTGCCAAAAGTAAAAAAATTGGTGATAGCCAAAGTATTCATGATCCGGATATACGGCCTTGTGGGACGACTTCAATTGACTTCCATGATGCCTACGTGGCAAATCTTTATCGGTCATTTTCAGGCATTTTGATTTTCGATGCTTTTAGCCATTTTGACTATTATACCTTCTAAGTGCGCAGGGTAATTTCCACGAAATATTAGGGGTTTATTTTACTGACAGTGCCCGAGGGAACTTTGATTTAGTTTTAAATTCGAACCATAGAGGCATCTAACGCCAAAGAAGGAAAGCTGGGCGTTGTCCAGAAGAACCGTAAACCCAGACTCTCACTTGATGAAACGAACGGCACAGTGAAACTAAAGCAATGAAATTAGGCTTGATTTGATAACTACAACACTCGATTGAAACTCAGTCGAGCAGACCAACTGAAATTCGCAATGCAAACTCTCGCGGCTAATCTAGAGGTTACGAGCTTTGTTCTGAAGTGGTGATATGCAACCTGGTACACCTCAATGATAGTCGTAGTAATGAAAGGTCTCGTTTCGTATAATCAATTGCAAAGGAGTAAGTCGCGCACCCCGACGGTTGGGCCCGTTGTGCCTCCAGTGGTAGCTGGCTTAATGGCACATTTCTAATCCTAAGAGAGTGAAAACGGAAAATGGCATCGGGCTTTTATGTTAGAACGATTGTGCAGATTTTCATAAAGAGGATGTTTAAATGAGTGAACTCGTTTGTTAGAGGAGGAGTTCCATCAACACGTTATCTAATTTTGGGATGTCACGATTCGCCGATAAACGAAGTATGTTTAAAATAAATTTTGTAGTACATTTATTGGTTTTTAAAAGTTATGTAGTTTTCAAGGATGAAACTGTGCTTGACAATTACAAGTTTCAGAGCGTAAATATTTATTCACTAATCCTGCCCTTCTGCAGGCTACTGGTCCTGAATTTTAAGTACAAAAGGCCACTTTCGCACTTTTTCGTCATTTTTAGCATCACGGATTTTTTTCTGGTGGACAGAAAAAGGTATAAAGAAATGGTTTTGTTAAATTTCTTAATATCTGAGAAACCTCATCGAGTGAGCTTTCTGAAAATTTTGGCTTTTTCATGTATTTTGGGTTTCACTGACCGAGACCAGTGGTAACGTCAAAATCAGCCACTTGAATTGAGGTATTTGCCCTTTAGCTGTGTAACCCAGCATTGCTAGTTAATAAACATTTAAAGTAGGACCACTCTTTTATAACAACTGAAGCATAGTCCAAGTTGTTTTGATATGAGTACTAAGTTACAAAAAAATTCAGCATGCACTGCTTGCAAGCACATGAAAACTAAACGGATATTTTACTACACCTTCACAAAGTCCAAGAATCTTGATATGCAGAGATTTTCAAGAGCAAAATTGCTCGGCGTTTTGCACGTGGCAATTGCCATGTTGCTGAATTATCAATGATGTCGGCTAAATATATGCAGTAAAAGATGAACCTCTTTGGAAAAACTCAAAGGTGGCCTCGTTATAAACGGTATTATTAGCACTGAGTATTTTGCCCCTTTGGCGAAGTATTGCCTACAGTTTCATCTGGAAAGACTAAATCCAATTACTTCTCTTCCAAACAAACGTATATTAACTGATGCACACATTATTTCAGTGCTTAGTGCCACCTTTTGGAGGACAGCGCTCCAAGAGGAATACCAGGTGGAGGCAATTACCTCTCTACACAGTTGAGAACTGTTGTTTGCTCATTTTAGAGTGCGCCAAAGGAGAAACCTATTACATGCGATTGGACTGCCATACGTACATTTCTCAGGAGGATTTCAAAGCATCCAAGGATCCCAAAAAGTTGCAGCTCTCTAAAACCTGTGCCATAACTATGGCGAATCCCTATTTCGACTTAGGCGTGTGTGCCTGTAACTCACGGTCTGACGATTCTAACTGCTACACAGAACCAGGTAGGTATCCACAATTATGTGCACATCACTTCTTCATTCTTATTAAAACCATTATCATTACTCTACGTGAATTCGAACACAGTTTACTTATGTACGTATCTTATCTTTATAGTAATAATGACAAGGATAATGATATTATTATTTTTATTATTATTTCTTCATTCTTGCTTGCGTTTACACACAGTACTATTGACGTACGTATTTCTTCTTAAAATGATAACAATAACAACAATAATGATGATGATGATGACATTGATAACATTTATAATTATTAATAAAAATAATAATAATAATAATAATAATACCAATGACAACAATAACAACAAAGGTAATCCATCAGACCAGTTTCAACTTTAATATGAACAATTATAATTATTAGTAAAAATAAATATTATTGTTGTTCTTATTGATGGAAATAATAAATGTAATTGTTATGCTGCCGATTTCAGATTATTGTTACTCTTGGCTGACCACAGTCACAAATTTCATATTAAAAGTGATTCATGAAATCAATTTTTATACATAATATTATTTAGATCAAGAGGTATCGCAAGATTGGCATATTTTAAAAATTTTGCTGTTTCAACGTCTTGTGAGTTAAAGGAGAATGCCACCCAAAAAACAACCTATTTTGCATCAATTTAGATCGAGTAGTTCTACTCCATAACGGCACGTTCGGTTGCGTTACCTGACACCTGACGGCAGACGGAGGTGTTGAAATTATCCAGTGACGTCATTGGTTTCACACGTAGTCTGTTCAGTAGTTCACAACACGGGTTACTGGTGTCAGCTTATCGCTTGAATTCATCGTTTAACACCAATAAATCATCAAACTTCGTTGTAAAATCCTTAAAAATACACCGAGTTCTTATAAAAACGACTTTAGTCGTACTCAAGTTTTATGTAGAATAGAAACCTAAGTCGTAAGCATGTTTTACTGGGAACAGGATGTAAAGAGGACAACCGGTTTAGCCACTATGTTGGCAAGTTTGTAGCTTTGTTTAGTGTAGAATAAATCGTTGATTATCTTAACCATCTGGGTTGTTGATGTCTAACCAAAGATCCAACAGTATCAAAAGCTGGTAACGCAGTGGTTTATTCATTGCTGGCTTCTCAACATGCGCACTCACGAATACTGCAAAGGCATTACAAATTGTATCTAATGAGACAGACTTTGTTTCAGTTTTATATAAGCATTGGTTAGGATGAGAACAATTCATTTTGAAACAGAACGCAGACATGGCAACTCGCTCGGCGCCAATCCCGACTTAGTCAAGAGCTCATCCGACGAAGATTTCACGGGTAGGATCATTAGGTTTCACAGGCTATCAGTTAGAATCGGAATACACTGATAAAAAAATACTAGAGAGGCGCTGTGAACAAGCACAGGCAACGGAACGAATGGATAGTTCTTTGGTAAGCCGGAATTCGTCTGATAAATACTGTCAACCAAATACCGGCCACAGAGTCTGACACAGAGATGTTTCACGGCCTCATACTTGCTGTTAACAGCCACACCTTTCATTCTTCACTACCACGAGCCTTCCTAAGCATTTCGGGCTCTCGAGGAAGTCGAAAAAATGATATACCCGCTTTCTTCGCAGCGGGAACGATGCACCGAAATATAGCGGCATTCACTCTGCAGACGAACCACTGACGTCGCTGCGTCGTTCCTCACCTTCCTCACCGGTTAACGCGACACCTCTCAGCAAGGTGAGGTCGACCGTATAAGAGGCGATGTTGATATAGACCGATTAAGACGGTAAAAAAGACTAATTAAATTGGGTGGCATTCTCCTTTAAGCTCTCCAAATTTTGCTGCTTTGTAGTCGCTAATGTGTAACACTCTTTTCAAATTACGAGTTTCCGATCTATTCAACTGAAACGGTTTGAAAGGTCAATATTATTGAGTGCAAAGGAGTTTATTGGTTAGCGACTATGTTTTACATTCCTACAGGGAATCCCAAACTTTTGTGTGGACATTGGACGCATTTTTAGAGACATCAAGTGTAGTTGTCTGTTGACTTTTTTGGCTACTTTTCTATTTTGTCAGGTTCAGAGTAACTCTCGTATTCACAATGGCTCAACATTTCTTCAATCGAATTATCGTATTGTTCAGACAAACAATACACAAATAAATTTCCATTTCTTCAAAAACCGTTTCTATTTTACATTTTGTGATTTAAGCTTCGCAAATTTTGTTAATTGGTATGCCCTTGAACTACATAACTTCATCAGTTCGAGATAAAGTTTTCTGAAGGAATGATGCGCTTCAAAGGTCAAAAGTCATTGTTTGTTAACGTTATTTTGAGCTCAGCCTTTCTGTAGAAGGTTGATTTTTTCGTTTAAAATCTTTTCGATCATTAAGAGCAATTTTCTGTTGAATGTCTAACTTAAGTCGAGTCTAGTCAAAGCGTACATTTTTCTAACCCTCCATTTTGGAAATCCTCTTGATGTGTATACTTAACAATTATTTGCTTTCCTCAAAACGAAACGTAACCTCACGCGGTCTGTTTCATCGCCAAGTTGAAAACGATCTTGAAATTTGTTGAAAACCGTTGTGACTGATGAGTCTTTTATGGATGAGAGATACAGCGTCCAGGGAGTTTTAGATTGTCTTTTCCAACTAAAATGTGTATACGACTGTTGGGTAAGTATTGTATTCAAAGACGAATTTAGTGTGCTTGTGTCCATAAAATATGAAAAACGATGAAATAATGAGAAACGCCAGTCAAACTCTTTACAGAGTCTGAAGCAACAAAAATAACAATTACATTCAGATAACCTTTAGTTACTGAGGGCAGTTAGTAGACATTATCGTTGAATAATGATATCAAAAACAGCCAATGCTATTGTACTAATTTTCAAAACATAAAGCCGGTTGAAGTGATTCCCAAAAATACACGATGGCATGCCATACCCCCTTGATAAAAATAAGCGTTTTAAAAATCACACCGCTATCTAGTGGTACATCATAAAACTATCCTGAATTACAAATAGCAGTAACGTTTTCATGTTTGTATTTGACAAATGATGAATTTAGATCTCCTAGGTGCTTGAACTGAACAAGTATGAGCAGGGCACTGATACATGTGTTTGACAAACAACCGAAAGGACATATTTAACCCGAGTTCATAAGTTCATTAGAGGAGGCAGTGTGGCCTATTGTGATGGTGCCCGCCTTCTTTACTCGAGGTCGTGGGTTCAAGTCCCACTGGGCCACACTGCTAGACCCTTGAGTCAGGTCTCTAGCTCCTCAGCTCGATTTTAACTATTATTAATAAAGCACAAAAATAGTTCCAGGTGATCAGTGCAATGAGCCTACATGCGCGGCCTGCGCACGTCTGGTACAACGTGTATCAGACCGCCTGCAATTATTTTTTTATCATATTAAGCGCATCACATGTACATCTTGACAGAATGCAATAATACTTTGAGGTCTTTATTTTACCAGTGGGACCGAATAAGAACGTGACACCGGGACCAAGCAAAGAAGGGAAAAAAACGACGGCCTCAAAAAACGCTCGACCATACGTTAACGGTAAATTTTCGGGAACTGTTCACAGTATCAAGTCATAATTACGTACTTCACATATATACTAGTCAAGCAGAATTTTGCCTTCGGTATAAATTTTCAAAAAGACGTCACTCATAATTTTTCGGCCAGCCCTTATAGACTGGTTATTAAAGAGCTTACCTTGGCTTTGTTTTTCGAAATTTGTTTGTGGTCGACAAAGCTCTGTAACGAGCATGAAATGATGACAGTTATATTTCGACTTACACAGGGAGGAATCGCGAAATCGTTTGCAACGTGGGTGGTCTAAAAGAGGGAGCACTTTCCAGTGAACAGGGGGGAGGGGGTAAATGTAACATTGAAACTAGTTTCGACGGCAGTAGGGCTATATTACAGTTTGGAAGGAACACGTGCCCTTTGAGACCCCCATGGATGCTCCGCTGGACGCTTTGCGGCACGACTAATAATATCTGTGTCGTTGCAGGAGTTACTTCCGTTGAAGTGAATGCTAGCACAACGTTATGCACCATGCTTGTGGCGTTATTAGGTGTTCATTGAACGACAGTACGATCGACCACGGAACAACAGGAAGCAAACAATAAATTCTAAGCGTAGCAATATGAGCGTTTTTGTGTCTACAATCCTTTCCTCATCTCCTATAATAAATGATATGCGAATCGGCGAGCAGTATTTGCTTTGTTATTTAGATGTAAACATGCGTTTGTCGAAATATTCACCACTCCAACTTTATGCACTGTCAGGTCCGAGTTATACATTAAGGTAAATAAGCTACATCTTGGGAGTAACACACAAAACGCTAGGGATCCCACCTTGTGGAAACGGGAGCCCAAAACTAATTTTCCCTGGTAACCCTTTTAAGTGTAAGTGAACAATTGCGACGATAATGCATTCGATCGGAGGTCAAAAATGTCCTTAAAATGCATGTTGTGAGCAGTAATTAATGTCTATTTCGCCGGTCGTTGACTCGTTGCTGTAAACTGAGAGGGCGTAGTATGCGTTACACGTATATCGTTGGGCAAGTCAGCAACTCGAACTACTTTGTTCATGGAGTACCTTCAGGAGCATGTGTTATGTATGATCAGCATTTGTACCGAATAATATATAAATGAAACGTGCGTCACACGCTCGTTATCAACCATTAACTTATTGCGTAACCAAGTGCCATAATCACTTTGACCACCTTTTAAAGCGGTGCATCGCCGTATGAGCGGCATAACTTCTAAACCAAGGCCTGCGGACTGGGAGTACCTTCGTGAAACTTACAAAACATTACCATGGCTGAAATTGAGATGCAGGTGTCAGTGAATACAACTGAACCAAATTTACTTAACTGACAGTTAGTTAGTGCATGAGTGCATGCTCAGTTTTTTTAAAGTGATATATATTTATTGAAGATTACACAGAACATACAAAGAAATAATAACAAACCCAGAAACCGCGAAGCATTTTATCTGGGTTGTAAACAACTCATAAATGAAACTAATATACATAGAGGTATATACAATTAAGTAGTATCTAATATAAGTATTCCAATATGTTATTACAAATATATAAAAACAAAAATATGTACAGATTCATGTATGGAAATCAGATGCAACAATATTGATAAACGGTACATAAAAATTTTCTAACGTTGCTTAGGAGGTATTCGTTGAGAACGAGGTCAAGGTTAGGACTACCATTCAATAATAATGTAACTCTAGTAGGGATATTATTGCAAGAATTGAGAGCGTTAACAATTGATTGATTATCATTGAGTGCACGAAAGAGTGAGTCCCTCAGGTATTCGATGAGGGGACATTTGAAGAAAATATGAGTATAAGATTGATGGTCACCGCATTTACAGTTTGGAGAGACATTACTAAAGTTGTGCCTGAACTTGTCGGAGTTGACGAAAAGGCCACATCTTGATCTGTACAATGCTATTTCGTTATCGCGGGGAAGGGAGAATTGAGTCAAGGGTGTTGAGTTATCAAAATGATGAGAAACAGTTCTAGAATTATTATCTATACTCGTAAAACAGTTGCTTTCCTTAACAGAGACTGGAAGAGAATTCCAGTTGTTGATGCACATCATGACTGTAGACCTTCTGAATGCTTGACTGAACGACGGAGGAATTGCATATGGGGTGTATGCTCAGTACATGAGTGTATGCTCAGTGCATGAGTGTATGCTCAGTGCATGAGTGTATGCTCAGTGCATAGAAGAGTGTGGCGGGTGGAAGCCATTATACATGTACTTTAGTTAGGTTAAAGCTTTAACGAACGGTGCGTTTTTAAGAACTCCAATACTCTATTCTGAGGAAAGATCAATTTTTGACATAAGACAGAATATATTAAATGTTATGGTTGTGATTGTCCATGAAAGTATATAAATATATACATGAACATGAATGCAATAATAACACAAAGAGAGCCTGTAAGTCTGGCTTAGCACTTCACAAACGTTTCATACAAGTCTTTTTGCGGAATTTTGAAAATTTATCGCATACATGTAGACGTAAAAATAAGGAATAAAAATATTACCTTTTTTCGCTAGAACATTTTGCGGAAAGAATTCGGAATTATGTTACACTAAAGGGCTCGCTTGACTAAGTCTCAGAATATAGTCATTGTAAAATATAGAGACTTGTACATCGTTATAGTGAACACCTCCACCAGTTAACCCTTTAGTCGGGGAGTTGAAAACCCCAGTCCACTGATTGCAGTTATCACAGGCTGAAATACACGAGCGCTCTTTAATCTGTCTATTGTTTGCCAAAAATTCGGCGGTGTACAAAATAAACCGAGATCACAGGCTGTTAAAACGAATCTACGCTTTATACAAGCAGTGACAGAAATCAACGATAGTCTTTACTGTCAGTAGAAATGTAAAAACTCGTGGCTCTTCATCACAGTGATAGTATTGTGGTGACTCATGATAGGGCGGTCCCAAATTGCACAGCCACACTTCAAATTACCCACAATCCTTCCGTGCAGCACTTCTCTTGCTTCGGTTTTGCTCCACTGGAGTTTCTCGTGTCATTTGTAGGTGACTTGCTTTTTCAAGTTCTCGACTGCATGAACTGTATTTGACCTTTCAGTGTCAACGAAGTTTTACTGCTGTGTTGTGGGCTGCAATTCCGACAGCTGAATGTTGATGAACTTGAGAAGTTTCCATGGATGCAATATTTCCCACACAATTTTTGAGATTCAGCCTGACTGACATTTCTAAAATGGAGCCAATGTCACGATGTAACAACGCGTTTTCCTACCTCCAAGGCACAGGATATTTCTATCCGGGACCGTCGTATTACCTTGATTTGTTCTACTGAATCCTTTCCCCGTTCTCTCTCCCATCATTCTGGTGCTGCTGGTTGTCACGAAATATGCTCTTGTGGATGCTACAATACAACAACGTGCAAACTAACTAAACATAAACATGTTTATAGGCATTTCATGCTCGATTTGTATATAGGCATTTCATGCTCGATTTGTTTATAGGCGCTTCATGCTTAATATGTTTATAGGCATTTCATGCTCGATTTGGTCGAAACTACTTCTCCTAATCACCAACTACTGCGCTCAAAGTGAACAAAAAATAAGTGCTAAAACATAGGCTTGCTCTGTAATTCGTTTCGTAGTTTCTGATTATCAATAAAGTACCTATCACCAGGAAAGGTCTAAGGACCACGGGCACTTTTTGTAAACTATGGAGAACGCCAGTAACAAAAGCGAAGGGTGATGTTTAGAACGCATTACACCCAAAATGATTGTTAGTACATTTTTTCAGTTTGTGGTCCCAAGACGACGATTTTGTATATAAGCTGGTAATTTTAGGTTTACAAAGGAGACAGTTAATTTATTTAATGTCACCAGAAACATCTCTACGTCACGATACGTACTGGACACGATTGTGTGATTTACGGCGGATCATTTTCGACACAAACTCGTTCTTGAAAACATTTGGGAATTTTCAACGTACTTCATATTCACATTGTCGCTATACGTTGTGTTTCTATGTAATGTGACTGAGCAATCACAAGATAAGGAATTAGCGCGCAAGTTTCATTTTATGAAAACTTCCATGATAGTCACAATCCAGCTTTTACGGGGTGTTGCATGAAAAGAACTTTTTCTTTGTGGACATTGACATTGTCTGCCTTTACTTCATGCACTTGAGTTATTTTCAAGCAATTCTTCAAGCATATGGAAAAGCAATATTTTAGACGAAACTAAAAATTGTCTGTGACAAGTATTCACGTGTTCTTCCGAATGTGATGGGGGAAGCAAGCCTTATTGAAACAATAAAACTATTAAATAATACTTAACAGGTCTGTTACGCCAGTCATTCACATCAAAACATAATGAAGTGATTGAACACTCGTGACAGTACGCAATACTTATTCATGCACAAACTAGATTTTCATGTTCCGAGCAACTGTGAACGGAATGAAACTGATTACTTACGTAACGATAACGAATGTCGTTAAACCGGAAGCAGCCATACAAAAGAAGGTGAAACCGTTAAAGAAAGTTACTGTTCTTCCATAGACAAAAGTCCACAGAAAGCTGCCGGCAAAGGAGCAAATACCCTCCACTGTAGCTACGAAGGAGAATAGCGAACCTGCAAATACACAGGGCTTGATTACGTTCAATTCCAGTACGGAGAAATATGTCTGGAGTTTTCCAGCTTAAACGCATGCCCATTAGTAAGGCTAATTTCACTAACGTACAAGCGCCTGGCCAAATGTTTTGGCCATTACGGACAAACTCTAAAGAAACGGTTGGTGCAGACGGTGTATTAGTTGTCACATCAGTCGGCGCCGGCTACGCTTCTGCTTCTAACGACCTCTTCCATACAACTTATTCAAATACCACGGTAACGTGCATTCGTTTTTTCCCTCCATGCGAGCAAGCATGTTCACAAGCCACGCTTATCTTTTAAAGGATGTTTATTGAAAATCGTTATATTCTTCTGCATATCCTCTGACACAGCGCCACCTATCTTTCGTAGCACTATGAAAGAGTGTTTTCTTTTGCACTGTTTTCACGGTACGGCATACCCTGGTAGACTAATGATGACGAAAAAGATATAATTTTACATTCACTTGTATGACAGCAAGACCAATTATGCTTCCTCCCGGCGACAGCAGGAGGATATAATGTAACAAGCCATACAATGAGAAGAATTTATTTCTTTCTTGTACATGAAAATATTAAATGTTGGTGGTATTTTCACGTTCAAACATGGATTGATGCTGATATCGATTCGGGTAACAAAATGAATTGGTTGTTGTTTGTTAACATCGCCTGGTACTCAAGTAGTTATAAGCTGTTGTGGTTAATACATGTATAATGCACATATGGGTGGTTATAGTCGATCAGTCGGACGTGTTTGGTCACAAAAGAGGCATGAATCCTAACCGCATGAGTATCGACGTCGATTACGAGTTAGCGTATTTGTAACTGCACTGGACCATAACTGCATGATTTGAAAATGATGACGTGACGCCTTAAATGGCTGGCCCGATCGTTCGGCAACTACATGACTATGTAACCTGTTGCACTCCTTACAAATAGAGAATAGATGAATGCACCCACCTTGTTCGGTAGGATGCACCAGCTTTGACATAGTGGACCTCAGGACTGGAACACACATGAACTCAACGAAGCTCACACCAATAGCTGCAAAACAAAATGTAAAGAGAAAATGTTACGAACATCTCCTGAACAAATGACGTTCAGCAAAACTTGAAAGTACAGTAAGTTCATATTCTCATGTCAGTTTAATGCATACAAGAGAAACGTTCTTTATTCTCTGTATATAAAAGGCCACCGGCCCATAGTACACACAAAGTATATATGCAGACACAATGATGTGTGAAAAAAAGGAAGACTATATAACAATCAGAACACTGAAGCATTTAGACACTAGCTCTTGTGAGAAAAGCTTTCCTGATCAATTTTGATAGATTAACTAAGAAGGTACTTGAAACGTTATTTATTTACCTTAAACAGGATGTACATTGTACTATCGCTTTGTGACAATTGTGGAATAAAGAGGTGTGAGAAATTAAATCATCGGAAATTAAAATAGTTCCATCTTAGACGTACATGTATGTTGGCAGTATTTTTTCATCACGCCTTGTGTATGCTAAAAATGCTGATGAACTAGCCATTAAGGGAAAAAGGTAGTTCACGACATTGTTTGGTTTGACAGATATATTGGTGGTTTAGATTTTGTGACTACTCTTTGATAAAGTGGTAGCACCGAGTCTAATGTATGGTGTTGAGGTTTGGACTGTAAAGCAGTACAGCTCCATAGAAAGCACACAAATTATATTCTGTAAATACATATTGAGAGTCGGCTCAAAAACTACCAATGCTGCTGTATTGGGTGAACTGGGTTAATATCCTTTATATACTCTTGAAATCGAGGTGTGGTGAAGAAGAGTAGATACAGAATTACGGCTGTTCAAATACTGCCAGAATTTTATTTTGTATGAAATTGAAGAATTTCGCTTTTTAACAAGATGCTTTCTGTATCATCACTTGAGGATTCAATTTATTCCAATTCAATATTACAGCTAACAGACTTAATTTCAGAGCAGAACGTCATGCCGTATTAGGAAACCATTGTTTTTGTTGTTTCGTGGTGAAACTATTTTGTTTTTTCTCTAAATATGCGCGGAAGGTTAATGTTCCTAATTGCACGTGCTAACGACATGCAATTAGGAATGAACTTCATTGATGCAATCCCGTTTAGACGTTAACGCGTTCCTGCAATGGATTTTTGCACTTTTTGAGGTTTTAGACCGTGTACAATAACTTTATAACGCAAAAACTAACTAAACAAGGACTTATTTTGGAAAATAATTGAGAAATTTTGAATTTTAAAGAAAAATTAACGAATTTTTGGTTTCCCGCAACATGATGTCATTAATAGACGGCGTTGAGTTGACAATATATGTAATGGCGGACAGTAATGATATTTAAGTTACGAAGACTTAGAGAGCGAGCTTGACAAGTACCGGCATTATGAAGACAGTTACGGAGATGGGGGTGAAGACGGCACTCAGACGATAAGGGAAACAGGTAATGAGTTAGACCTCGCCATATCGGCAGACTTTGGTGTATTTGAGGCCGCACGAACTCGACCCTCCCGCACCGTCGACTTCGACGAGTGAAGCCGAGTCGGACACTACTCAGTGTGCACACAGTCCTGATTTCTAAGTGATACTGAAAGCCTTTATTGAATCAGGATTTAATTTTTCTAACCACCACGTCACTCTTTCTAACAAAGGAAAATAACTCACTTACCTAGATAAGCAAGAAATTGGTTCTTTGACAAGCCAAGTATGATGTAGTGTGCCACAAACGACACGCAGGCTATCTGAACAACTGTCAAGTCCTTTAACTTCATCACTTTCAAGAAGAAAAAGAGGCCAGAACCAACTCCAATTGAAACAATCAAACTAGTAGCTGCGTAGTAAATGCCAGTTGCTAAAGACGAAAAGCACAAAGGCGAGTCTATCAAAAAATAACCCACAATGGTCGCGCTTGAAACCACAACAAGAAAAAAGAAACAAAGTGCTAGCAACAACAGTAGAAGTTTGACAGGGCGGCGAGTAGACTTGTCGTCTTGGAACACCTTGAGACCATTTCGTAGTACACTGACGATATCAATGGGTGAATTTGGTTGCTGGACAATCGTTTCAGGGACGAAAAACAACGCATATGTGAATGATAGTGCGAGAATCCCTGACAGCAATATGGCTGGCCACAGAAAACCGACACCAGTTATCATGTAGCCGAGGCCGAAATTGGAGATAAAAGAACCAACAGTGAGTAACAATTCTGCTATTACAATTCTCCGTGATCTCGTTTCGTGGGTTGAACTGTCAGCCATATAAGAAAAAACAGACGATAGGAATACTGTGAAATAACCGCTCAGACCATTGACAAAAGACCCAATCAAGAGAAAATAGATACTCATTTCGAAATAAATAACTGGAATATAGACAAGAACTTGGACGAAGGCACCAAACACAGGCATGATAATTCCAGGTCGTCTACCGCGTTTGTCCGTATACCCGCCAATGTATGTAGCCGAAATAATGGCCGGCAAGGAGGACAGCATTGACGAGTACAGCGAAAATGTAGCAGCCTCGCTTTCAATTTGTTGCTGCAGCACGTAAGTTGGATCTGACTTATTCACGCTACACAAACTTCCATTGTCGGCGTTACCAATTCCCGCCTGTGTATAATTGTATTTCTTGCCTATCTGCACGAAAACATACTGCCCACTGACTGGTATCAGACCAAACAAACCCAATGCGTACATCAAGACAACAGGCTCCAAAACTATAGATCGCTTGGGCTTCTGTATGACCACTGATAACAACAAGGGTTGAGTTTCGTCATCATTTTTCGGCGCCATCTTCGTCAAAACAGTGGGCACGACGTCGGTTGGAAGTTAAAGAACCTAAAATTGATCAAATTTTATTAATACAGTCTTGCAATGGTTGTACAGTAGAGTTGATCTCAAAACAATGCACATAGTCAGCATTGGTCTGGTAGAAAGAGAATTTCTTACAATATCATAGCAAACTATGCGTTGCCAAAATAATTGATCTATCGCCAGGATTATGATTGACGGCTTAACTGACCAATCAGAACACAGCATTCTTGACATACTTTCGTCTGCTTTTCCAAGCCGTCATTTTACCCGACAAACAACGTCGTTGTAGGTAAAGCGTTTTTGAGTCTAAAGCTAAAAAATTGTGCGATAAGAATGGTGAAACGGTGTTGATATGCCGTGTGTAGTTTTGACAGCAGTTTTACAGATCGAGAAGAACATCCCATCATATTTTGGGCATTCCCTAATCCGAAAAGTGTTGTCGCCTGTGTAAACGATGGATCAAATTGTGGGGACGGCCACACGAGCAGCTAAACTTGGCAATGTTGCTGGATTACTCGAAGGTTAAACAAAAATATATTTGTTCCAAGATACATACTTTTCAGTTTGGTGGCTATACTGTAGGCCTATCTGATTTTAACTTAGTTCGGAGTTTCACTCGTCTGGGGCGCCTTTGTCTCGGCATCTGCTGGATCCCAGCACTGGTCTGAAGGACCGGAAAATTGTTTTTAAGGACATTTTTTTATTATTTTTCATTTATTTCGATTTATAATGGACATACTTCTGTTTCGTAGCATAGTTACATTTTTTGTTATTCATATACCCGTAGGTTGGCGTTCAATTGAACTTCTCACCAAAATTGACAGATTCGATCGGCATTGCAGGTAGGGGTACTGGATTACTGAACTCAAAGCCTCGTTTGAGCTGTTGTCACTAGAAAAAATAAACAGTTGAATTACTTTTTGATGAGAAGCTTTAGTATACACTACGCCTTTAGAGTTAAGAAGAGCTCATGTTGCAGGTGTTCAAACACCATACTTGGATTTATGAAGCTTTAAAAACAATTTTAGTTATTTTTGGAAATGGCCACTTTTCGCCACTACACCAGACTTGTCAATCTTTTGTTACCATACTATAGCTTAGTGATCATGCCACTTTTAAAATTAAATGAAAGCTACCTTTATGCAATGAAACTACAAAAAATGTGAAGTTCATCAGATGGTTGGCCTAACTTACTAGGTCAACTTCGCCCGAATGGTGCTTGATGATAGGATCGTGTATATGATAAGAAGAGGCTTTAGGTTATTCATCGGCACTGAGCGCGTGGTGGCAGGCTAACACGAGAGTCTAAGTAAATGTCTATATCTAGATAGGTTATATAGCAGCGAGAGAGCTCCCAAAAAGTAGTGCCGTGTGAACGTCTTAAAATCGACCAAGGAACAAAATAGCAGAAAGTAGGTTTATCTGCTATTTTGACATTGGCAGAGTACGGTAAATTTCAGACATTTCCAAATTTCCACATTGGCAGTGGATTGTTGGATGACATGTATGCGTGTACACGTGTCTGCTTTTCCATTCTTTCAAATTCAGTACACGCCGGTGATACTTTTAAGCTCTCTATAGGCAGTCCTCCGTCATTTCTCAAGAATCAGACATTTAACTGCATGGGCGGCGCACCATAGGGGGTTGGAGGGGGGAGGGGGGGCTATGGTACCCACTTTTTTCAGTGCTGCGCAGCCCATGGTCTATAGGCAGTGAGCACAGGAGCATGTTAATGTTATTAGGGAAAAGTAGGTCTAGACATAATAAAAACTTTGGTCAATGAAGAAAGTCTTCTCTTGTCAATCAGTGCCAATCCCACACAGCCTTTCAGGCGTCTTACGAGCAACAAGATGGAAAAGATTTCCAAGGTTTCATGTGACTATTCCGAATGTTCGCTACTCCGAAAGTCCACTACTCCGAAATTACTGCGAAGGTTCGCTACCTTCGAAAGTTCACTACTTCGAATGTCCACAATTCCGAAACCAGAACTCCGACAGTTCATTAATTCTGATTGTCTGCTAATGAGTCGGAACTGACATGAAAAAAGTACTGTATTTGTGCCCATTTAGTAAAAATTTAAAGGGTGTACAAAAGTTGAATAGTCTTAAAACATTGATTACATTGTTTACAGATGAGCTCAGTTCCAATCACTGCCAATCGTCAATCTAACTGACGACTCATTCAGTCTCAAGCAGGCACATCGGGTCAGGACTTCAGCTACCAACAGCGGCGGTTTTAAATTTAGTAGGTCTTAATAGGACTCTACGACTTCGTGAAGACTGGCAGGGACGGGGTAGCCTACAAACTACATTTAGTTTCGACCCGGCCATGCGCGTGGTTCTGATGGGTGAGGTTGAGGGGCAGCGACCCCAAACTAGCTCAGTCTCGTTTCCGCGGACCTTTTTGCCCACTTCGACAATAGAGCTGAGAGTCGTCGTTGTGCATATAGATTCCCCCACGTCCTAGTTAAGCTACGTCAAGGGCCTTACCAAAAACTTTACAGTGTCGACGTTTGCATAATATCAAAGGTTCACCGTACCAGAAATTCGAATCACCCCGCCCGCGCAATGCTGGCTACGGGCCTATCACGCGACTTTTCGCAAGGGAGCGGAGCTTGCGATAGGTCAGTTTTCAGAAAGTGGTCGGCTGACGTACTATGCGTACGCTTTGGTGCATCGTTCGTGCTCAGCAATCCGACTTTAATCTGATCATGCACCGGTGTAAGTATATAGTGACACTTGAGAACCAGTTTTCTCCATTGAATAGGTGGCATTAAACTGGTCCTCAAAATACGGGGACGATTTATATCAGACTATCGCCGTGACAAGCATTTAACGGTTTAAAGGGATAATAAACCGTGTTTTCATGACTGTTATCAATCCTCGTTCTAAGTGTCCCCTGCAAATACACCAATGGCGTCTCCATTGTGAGTTATAAAAGCAGGATTCAACTAAAAACCCTTAATCTATGAGTCACAGGATAGATTATTGTGGTTCTTGGCGGGTGGTCTTTCCTTGTAGATGTGGTGTAAATCGCCTAGTAAGGTGAAGGTCACGCGTGTCCGTTAAGCAGACTTTGTAAGAAATTTCAAATTTTGATCCAAACTTTTGAGCGTTGAAGCTCGAGAGTGGCAGAGACGATATTATTTGTTTGCGTGCTGGATCAGGATGCCGGGAAAGTCCTAGTTCACTAGTAATAGCCCGGCGAAAGCGGCCAGGTTTGGTATTGTTTTAAATGAACTTCAGCTAGTAACTATTATCCGGAAAAAATTCAAGGACACAATTCAATACTGAAATCTATGAGCTAGGTCTTAGCGAAGACAAAGTAGCTGCACTGATGTGGTTTATGAGCTTTTGCGACAATGACACGGTTTCTTGATAACAGTGACAAAGTTCTCACCACCTGCTTTGAACGTGATGTAAAAGAATCGAACATTTCTCCTTAAGCAGATGTGAATTTAGATTTAACTAGTCACACAAATGAACTGGGGCCGAATCCTCGGCCATATTCCATCGATTTGCCATGCGTGAACTTGGAATCTTGCTTAATCTCTAGTCAAGATCGCGTATGTGTGAAAGTGGAATACACTAGGAAACTTGACTAGTTCACATAAATAATCACTTTCACATTGATAAAATTTCCATAGCGCTAATAATAAAATGACACAAATTTTAACCAATCTTTTTTCAACTACTGGCGATAAAACAATAACTGATTTAACCACTCAAAAATTCCACCCATTCTTTGTCATCAGATACGATAAAGGGAAAAGGGGGTGATCATGAGGTCAATAATTACAAAAATTCTTTACACTGAACAAAAAATTTCACATGCCTGCCCAAACAAATATTTTTGAGATTCAGAAGGATTCCAAGTTCACACACAGCAGATGGATTCATTCCCGACGACAGCCAAAAGATGTCGCACACGCATACGATCAAGGCATTAAAATAGGTCAAGTTCCTTTCCGATAGACAGCCATAATGGGAGTTTTAGTAATCATCAACGCATTTACTGTTAACAATAGGTTTTGATGTCAGTCCACTTATTTTTACAACATAGGTGTTATCTTGTTCCTTATTCTGCTCACAAGTCAGCTGGGCTAGGCAAGAATTATGCATAGGCCTAAATGGCATTCCGCCGTGTCTCAAAAGGCTCAACAGGCTACAGTTATGATTGATTTGGTCTCACGACGGACGCACTGAAAATCACCTCGGTAATTTGATCAAGGGTCCTTCTGAAAATGATAAGTGGCCTCAATCATTTGTTTTTGATGTTGACAACGGTAGACAGCACTGCCGCCCGCGTCTCCCGTGAACTGACAAAGTGGCTGTGCGACTTCAGTATACTGTAGCTGAGATGGTCCATGAGCACAGTTATAGTATGTTGTTACGACACAGTATACTTACTTCAATGTCGCACCGCAAACCCGTAGAGCTTCAGTAAACGCACATTAAAGTATTTACTGGCGATCCACACTTCAGATAATCTGCCCAGCTGACTGGACTTTGCAACTTACCCGCCGACCTTTAGTCGTGACTGATCCAACAGACAAAGGGTCAGTGCCAACACTAATTATATAATAGACAACTATGTAGTATTCACGGGGCCTTTCATACTAACGTCGATGCGTCGACGGCTTCGGAAGTTGCAGTAGGAACGCTTATCTGCGGTCCTGGATCACAGTTAACGGCTCAAGAAACATCGCAGTTCACAGGTGGATTTAATAGCGCAACGTCGACGCTGCGGTGCTGTATGAACGCTTAACTTCGGTCCGATCGAAGTTATCGCCAGGTGCCACTGTTATCGTCAAGTTACAGGGTAGTGCCGTCACTGATAGCTACTTAGCTTTTGCTCTAATGATAACCAATCGATTTAAGAATAAGTTTAATGTCATTTAGCACATTTAAATAATCCTGAAATGTCATATTGAAAAAGTCTTAGTTTGCAGCGCTGCCTTGCGATAACTTCGATGAAGTCAGCGTCACCAACAGTTTACTTCTATGGTCATTATCTAGTACCGAAGCCAGTATGAACGGTCCAGTTAACTGCGCTCCGCTCAGATCAGAGTTAAGTCTTCTTCCTCTTCTTCTTCAGCACTCCCGGCCATGTAGCTTAGATAGTCAGTTGGGTCTTTTGGGCGAAGTCTGCAGTTCGCCGCAATGATGCCATCGGGCCCCACAGTTTTACCTTGAGTTCCACCGGACTGGGCCATGTCTGGCGCCTTAGGGAATCGAACGTAGGGCAGCTCTGCAGTAAATGCTCTGGTGTGTGGGGGCCAGTGCCACAGGGGCACTCGTCTCTATGAGAGATTTTCAGGCGATGCATGTGGGAGAGGAGCAGGCAGTGGCCGGTTTTTAGCCGGAGTTAAGTCAATATGAAAGGTTGCAAAATTCAATGTTCAAAAATTATGTTCGGGTGTTATTATATGTATTCGATGTCGTACATTTATATTTGATTTTATTCTTTGTACATTTGTTGATATTATTTTCATTTTCATATTCAATAATAAACTATGCGCGATTAATTACTTAATGTTCGATGTTTCCAAAAATATTTTCGATGTTTTCTTTTATATGTTCAATAACATCAGCCGTAAGGTTAGGTTGCATTCCTTTGACTAGCGAATAAGCTAGTGTGTTCTAGCAATGAGGTCAATGATGGTATAGTACATTCAACTGGTTAAATTTTGTATTTTGACATACTGTCTATATACAAATATCATTAATTTAGGGCGTTTTCCGCCGTTGATCCCAACTTCAAAATGTGGAAACTTTTCATGACTCCACATCATGCGCGCATCCTGCTAAACAATGGGCCTCGAATTTTTGAGAATGTGGACCTTTTAAGATTTACGGGGTACTTTCGGAGCTATGGATTGTGCATTCGCCGAATTTTGGTAGTTCCTGTCTTTTTAGTGGACTTTTGTCTCGTTTTTTACTTTTTTCGGTGTGTCAATTGTTTCTCTGAGGCGAACCTTTTTGCCCAGTTTGCCACTCTTTCGAGCCCCCAGAGCCTCCCCCTCGTGTCATGGGTGCGCGCAAGCGATCTGTCACCATTTTTTGCTCTAACCATAGCAATTTTTATAAAAAACATATCAAACCATAGCACTGACGAAAACGAGTCCAAAATGGTTCAACTAGTGTCGAAATGCATTGCATGTACCTACATTTTGAAGGTCTTACGTTTAATGACTTCGAGTGTCGTTATACTCCTTGGTAACTCCCTTTGCCCTGACCAGCAAGGCTCGTGATATGACATTATTTTGAAAAAAGAGATTGCCAGTAAAAGTCATAACAATCAGGTTTGAAAACTTCGTTATGAACATCGGTAAAGATGCGTCGTATTATTACCGAAAATACGTCACCGGTTTTGGCGCTATACGCCGCCACACAACAGAAACGGCAAAAAACTTAGCCCTTCTGAAACACGTAATTCCCGGTTAACGTCACGTATGTGACTTTCCTAATTGTTCGGCAAAGGTACAGTCGAGTCAGAAAAAGCGTGAGAAATCATGGTCCGCTTGACATTTTCTTTTGGATGGTCGATATTATGAGATCCTTTAATTATTGTCAGGAAATCCGTGAAATTCACGATATTTTTACATATTACTTAGTACATTGTATGTTAGTTTGATAGTATTATTGATATTATTTCTTTGCTAGCAAATTATCTGTGTTTATAGTGACTTGTTTTGGATGTCAGCTGAGTCAGCGACCCATTCGGTGCGTCAACACATGTATTGATGAACTCTGTAGTAAACTAGATCTTATTCATCAAACAATAATTGATTTATTTATATTCCTTCGATCCTTTGACTCAAGTTACGATAAAGGAGAATTTGGGTGATGATGAAGTCAATAGTTAGAAGCATGCATTTTTTACACTGAGCAAAAAAGTTCACCTGATTGCCCAAATGAATATTCAATTCCAAGTTAACGCACTGCACTAACGTTAGTCACTCGACCCAGTTCTAGTGCTTGCGAAGTTAATTAACCGTACCCGGAATCTATGAAGCCATCGCCTCATAGGCTGTGCACAACGCGTTTTTAGAACACGTAAACATGCATGCAAATGTCCCAGCATGTAATGTATCGGATCTTTGAGTGTAAAACCTTACCGTTATTTCAGATATATGACAGGCTATCGTTTTTTGTTTTTGCCAATCAGTCCTAACCAAACACTAGCTAGTTTTGTGTGCAATTTGGTTTAGCACCCCATGGAAATATTGATAAGATAATTCTATAAAAAACATAATGAATCAATGCTTTTGCTCACGCCAGAATGCAAATCACCCGGACCATACATATTCGACTACAAAGCCATGCTCTACTCTTAGGCAGTGGACCTATATTACAGGTAGCCTATTATGTAATACTATGCATGCGCGCGCACAGGAGGGGGCTCGATCGAGAGAAACAAAAAGTCCGAGAAAACGAGACAAAAGTTCACTAAAAAGATGCAGACGCACTGTTTACAGTAGTGAAGTTATTTTAGTCCTCCCGATTCTTTGTCAGCAAAAGGTCCACGGAAATTTGAGCCCCCCATTTTCAAAGCTGGGTGCGCGCATGCTAAAGACCAGGCGCACGCGCTACAGCAGCTGACAACTTGACGCCATATTGGAGAGTGTTTTTAGTCACGTTACACGGTTTATCGCCGTGTAAAAAAACGGGGCAAATTGCCCTTTTCAAAGCGCGATATCTAAAACATACAGGGGCGGGAGAGTGAGTTTTTTCAGACACACAAA
>NMRA01000020.1:1211649-1246212 GCA_002633005.1 Phoronis australis | reverse complement strand
GCATGCGGTTGCAAGCTGTTTTGTCGAAGTAAAATGGTCAAATCATAAATGCTGCATATATTCAAGGGTAGTTTCAGACACTTGCATGAAATTACGGGCTGGTTAGTCCTGTGTCACACTGCCGCGGCAGACCTTAGTTAGCCTCAGTGCCAGCTACCAGTGAAGACTATCGTCAAAATACAGCTTGTCAGTAGGCCTATTCAGCTTTGCGCCAAGGCTACCCTTAGGCCTAACTGGTCGCTGGCTGCAGCGCTCGCTCAAACGAGGTTTATTTAGAACTTGGGTACTTCAGGCGAACTAAGCAAAGTTATTGGCTTTCAATAGAGATTTTCCCAGACTTTATATGAGCGCACCAAGCCTAAAAGAATGGGGGGCTGGAATTTTTGGGAATGTCTATCTTTTACTATAAGATTCAGTGAGTTTGTTCAGAGCTATGAATTGCAGACGCTAAAATTTGGTACTTCCTGTCTTCAAGTGGAATTTTGTCTCATTTTCTATTTTTTCGGAATTCGGGTTTCTCTGACTGAAACAGACCTTTTTCCAGTTCTCCAAAAAGGGAGCTCCTTAGAGCACATAAGTATGAGAAGTCCAATACAAAATATTATCATTTTTATTCATTAACCCAAAATGATTCAAACTTCTAACATGATACGTAACTTAAAATGCACACTTTACAACATTTAGCATTACAAACACTATTCAACAGCAAGTTTCCATGATATGAAAGTGGACATACATGTAATTATTACCATGGTGACGGAATAGTGTTTCTTTACACCAGAATTTGACTAGCATCATTTAAAAAATATACGAAGTTGCAAGGAACAAGAATTAGAGGCTTCAAGCTTCACAATCCAACATACATGTAGCTTATTTCTCAAATTAAGATTATTCGTATTGTTGACTTGATAACCTGAATTAAGAAGCAATAAGTTACAAAACATGACTTGAAAGCAATTGAGACTTAAAATTTAGAAAAATATGAATCATTTTGTGACACCGAATCAAGTCCTGAACAGCAGTTGACAGTCAAACAAAAAACATTTCAAAATTATTTCAACTATTTTTTTAGCTTAGAAAGATCACCTGAATGGGAAATTTACAGTAAAAAATTCGAATGCATCTTATATTTTTGTACAAAAAGCACGAAAATTGAACAGAGTTTCTTTTTTTGTAGCAACGTTTGTCAAAATGTATCAACGTTAAATCTTCACAAATTACAAAGTAGCCGACTGAACATGCCTTTCAGTTCAGCAAAAGTCGCCATGTTGTCGGTGCCGCCAGAAATGAGACGAAGTCCAACGGGAATTGTGAGCACATTTATCACTTAATGAGTAACACCTGCGAGGCTGAAATTTGGTGAACACTGTTAAATCGTGTAGAATAGTAAGTAAAGATATGTCTAACTAAATTTCACCGTAATTTGTTGGCGAAAACAATTTACACGAATTCTTGAACTCGTAACTTATCCCGCTGTCCCCCAATATGGCCGACGCGATCCAAACAAAGTGACCCAAATTTCGCCACAAAACTTGCAATAACTTTACACTGCTTGCCCCGATCTTGATACTTTTTCGATTTTTACTGAGTAGAATGTACTACCTTTCCGATGATAGCTAAGTACTTTTTCAAAACGAGAAAAAAATAAAACCGAAAAAAAAATGGTTCGACTCATATTGACTCCTAGGTTCGATCGGCCTACGTAAGGAACTAAACACCAATGCTATTTTAACATACTAAGTACGCGTAACATTCCAAAAAAATCAACGACCACTAACTACAAGCTATAAATACAGTACATATGCAAACGAATCACGAGATATTACTAATAATACAAAATAATGAAGACTTTTCGAGCAAGCGATAGCACATTCAGTAACAAGGAAAAAATGGCGGCGTTCAGGACAAGTTCCTGAACTGATGAGCCGGAAATGTGGGTACGGAAATAGAGAGAAGGGTCAAATACTGTTCAAAAATCGCTTTTGGCAAGAAAGGCGAAAAGAATATAAAGAAAGGTTGTCGAAAATAAGATTTTATGTAGTAAGTATTTTCGGATACTGGAACCACATGGGCAGTTTGAGAGAAGTACTTTAAAGAGGGCGCTAGCGTAGTTACTCTTCTTTGTAATTTATTACTTAATTAACAACAGGTTTCACTAGTTAGTGGTTATCATATAATTAATTAATTACTGGATTTAATTATTCACTCTCCATCTACGCACAATCTCAAAGCATAGCTACCTTTTAAACAAACCCACATTCAATCTGTGACATTTGGGGGCCAGTCTGGGAGTAGTTTAAATAAAGGTTTACGTGGTTGTGCTTAACTGTTTTGAGCTCAGTAATTACCGTTTGAATATTAATTAATAAAGTGTATTATGGAAATAATACCCTTCCTCTAAAATGGATTTTGAAAAATATATTGCGCAAGCGAAACAATTTGGTTTTACCGGTGAAGAGTTAAGGAAGTGCGCAGAGGAGCTCTTGCGGCAGGCCTTGGAGCGTGAAGAGCGTGCCCATAAACGGGAACTGGAACAGGCAACGCTTGTACAAGTGCAAGCTGAGCGTACCCATAAACAAGAGCTGGAAAAGGCAAAGCTTGCACGGGAACAACCAGAGCTGCACCAAGTGATTGAGATTGAGAAGCAGAAGACACTGCAACTCCAGATTGAGCTCAAAACGACACCTAGTGGTGGTGCTGTAAGCAGTGGCGTACGTACCAGTCGTCCCAAACTGCCAAAGTTTGACGAGCGCGTCTACGACATGGATACCTTCCTAGCCCGATTGGAGACGTTCGCCACAAGTCAGAAATGGGATAAATCGGATTGGGCTGTGGACTTGAGTCCATTGTTAACAGGAAAGGGCATACAGGTATTCAACAACATGCCGTCCGACCAAATTAAAACTACGACCAACTAAAGGTGGCGCTACTGCACAGATAGGAACTAACTGAAGATGGGTTCCGACGGAAGTTCAGAGTGCCATAGCATGAAAAGTGTGAAAACGTGTTCCAATTCGGGGCAAGACTGAAAAGGTTCTTTAACCGATGTACACAACTGGCGGAGGTCGAGGTGACTTATGATGGACTCAGAGATTTAGTGATCCGAGAGCAGTTTCTGGTAGTATGTCTCTATTCCTGAGGGAACGGAAACCGAAGACCTTCGACGAGATGTCGGCCATTGTTCAACAGTACATGGACGCCCATTGTACTGGTTTGTTGGGCAAAGGGTTCGAAAAGAAAAACTTGGGACAGTTAGCCAGAAGATAAGCACCGCCAAGCAACACAGAGGAGTGAAGGACAGAGACTCCTCGTTCGACAATGACCAGAAACAAGGGTGACATGGAGTGTATCAATTGTCATCGCAAGGGTCATCTAGCCAGGGACTTCTGGATGAAACAATCACAGTCCAAAAAGTTCGCTGCAAGTGAGCAGTCGTTCTCCTCGCAGCAAGAACGGACTAAGAAAAAAGGCGGGAATATGTCAAGCTGTTGTAGCGACGGGTTGCCCTTTAGAGCAGCATATAGTTGATGTCTGTCTAAAGTTATTCGATAGGACATCGATACCCGTTGATACAGGAGCATGTGAAAAGAACAGAGAACCTCCAGCTGACCACAATATGCTCGTTTGTGACAGTTACTTCAACGAAACAAAAGTACGCATGACGCGTGACACTGTTTGCAGTAGTGCAGCCGAACGGAAGACATTCCTAGTCAAAGAAAGTCAACTGACAGGGAACAACACATCTGTGTGTTAATATATGGGACAGCACGATCCTTCCCCATAGCGAAGATTGAGGTAGACACTCCATACTTCGTTGATGAAATCGAGGCGATGCGTATGCGTGCACCGATATACGACCTCATCATAGGGAATGCTGTTGGCGTCAGCAAGGATCCTGATCCCACTTGGCAGCCCTAAGGCAGCGACATGTCCGCAGTAACTACTAGAGCACATGCTAAGAAGAGAGAAAAACCTATCAAGCTTTTGGCGGTGACTCCATCCGGAGAGGAAAGTCTCGACGTCAGCAAGTTGAAAGACGAACAACACCATGATCCTTCCCTACGTAAGCGCATGAAGCTTTGTTGAGAAAGACAAACCAGCAAGAACACATGGTAGAGGTCAATACTGGTGTGAGAAGCAAAAGGTGGTCCTGTACCGAGTGTATGCTGATAACACCAAAGAGTTGCGTCAGATAGTTGTCCCTGTCAAATTTCGACAACAGGTTATGACGCTAGCTCATGAATCTATTGTTGGTGGGCACCTTGGTGTGAAGAAGACCAGTGATAGAATAGTCAGTAGCTTTCACTGACCAGGAGCTGGTAGTGACATAAATCGTTTCTGCAGATCATTTGACATCTGCCAGCGAACAACTCCTGAGGGCAGGATCTCTAAAGTGCCATTGGGTGAGATGCCGCTTATGGAAGAACCGTTCCAGCGTATAGCTGTTGATTTGATTGGTCCTGTGTCGCCAATTGACCTATCGCCAAGATTATAACGGACGGCTTAATTGACCAATCAGAATGCAGCATTCTTGGCACACCTTCGTTTGCGTTTCCAAGCCGCCATCTTACCCGACAAACCACACGCAGTCCAGTAAAACTTACTTTAGTCTATAGCTCAAGAAATTGTCCGCTAAGAATGGGGAAAGGGTGTTGATATGATGTGTGTAGCACCGACAGCCGTTATGCTGCTCTAGAATAATATCCCGTCATTTTAGGCATGTCCTAAGCCAAAAAATGATGTTGAAAAGCGTAAACTATGGATCAAACTGTACGGTCACACGAGCAGCTGAACTTAGCGATGTTGCTTGATAACTCGAAGGCTATAATAAACACAAATATATTAGTTCCAAGATACGCACTTTTCAGCTTGTTGGCATGGTGCCGGGCTATCTCAGATTTTGACTCCCGAGTTGGCTACGTCTGGCCGCCTTTGTCTCGGCACCTGCTGGATCTCAGCACTCTAGTGGTAGTCCCCGGAAATTGTTGTTTTCAAGGATATTTTTATTTGATGTTTTTTTTTTTTATTTCAACCTAATGGACATCATTTTGTTTCGTATCAGAGGTACATTTTTGTTATTCATAAACCGTAAGCTGGAGTTCAACTGAACTTCTCTCCCGGTCAAAAGTCAGAGATTCGATCGGCACAGGGAAGGGCACTGGATTACTGCCGGAACTCAAAGCCTTGGTCGAGCTGTTGTCACTAAAAATAAACTGTTGAATTACTTTTTGACATGTACCTCTAGTATACACTATGTCTGTAGGGTTAGAGAGAGCTCATTTTGGAGTTGTTCAAACATGATATTTAGATTTACGAAGCTTTAAAAAAGAATTTGAGTTATTTTTGTAAATACCCTATTTTTGCAACTACCACACCAGACTTGTAACCTTTTGTAACCATACCACGGCTTAGTGATCATGCTACCTTCAAAATTAAATGAAAACTACCTTTATGGAATGAAACTACAAAAAATGCCCCCCCCCCCCTTGGCGGCTGCAAGCAAAATGAAACAGCAAAATATTGAGTTCAGTAACTAGGACCGGTAGCGGAAGAGGGGGGGGCTCAGACCCCAGATCGCGGCGGAATCGTGTTCCTGTTTTTTTTAGTCCACCGATAGATTTTCTGAACAGAAGGTCCAACGGTCTACATCCCTGGCCCCTGCAACTTTCGGGCCACCTGTGCACATACAATCGCACTTTGCCCAACTCCACGTGTTGGGCCCCCCTGTTGTATCCTAGATCCGCCTCTGAATTCCAGACATTAATTTTACTTAGACACAGCTCTATACCTACCGGAGCTAACTGTTTGCCATGCAGGACGAGATGAGTGCGTACCTGAGCTATGAACCTGAATTTTTTTATCAAAATATTTCGTTACAAGATTAGAAAAGCTATCGAGTCGATCTAGTCAGAGACTATAGTGCATGTGTTGTCTGTAATCTATGACCTACTTTACTCCAGGAGTCCCACCAGTTGTGACCTACTTTTCATTTGGCGAAATTTAGCAGACGACAGAATAAAAATATCGGTGAATCTTCACTGATTTTATCCGAAAGATCATGAAATCTATGGAATCGTACAGATAATTCGACTTTAAGGTACATACCCAGCTTTACATGAACATATCGTATCAGTGGCCTTGTCATTTGTTAGTCAGGTGAAGTGGCCCCGAGGCCGAGGGATTCTTTGGATTTTCGCTGGCTCCTCGAGCACTTATTTTTTCATCGTCACCTTTACAAATTCCTATATCATGAACGTACGATTCACTGTTGAAAAGCATCGCCTCTTGTCTCTGTCGACGCGTTTTCAAATAGTGCAAAAAGACTCATCGATTCCACCAGGAACGTCGTTTAGCGACAGTGTATTTGCCTCTGACATCGCGTTCGAATGTCGGGTATCACGTGACTTTTCGCATAGGGGCGGAGCTTGCGATAGGTCAATCACAGAGGCAACCGGTACATTCTCATCATCGTAGACTATGCCACAAGATACCCAGAGGCAGTCCCTCTTCCCAGAATAGAAGCTGAGCGAGTCGCAGAAGCACTGTTTGAAACCTTCTGTAGAATTGGCTTTCCACGAGAGGTGCTTAGTGACTTTGGGACACAGTTTACCTCAGAAGTACTGAAAGAAGTTGCTCGGCAACTGTTCACCACTCCGTACAATTGGAGTTTTGAAAAGATGTAGAAGGCATTTTTATTCGAGTCATAACATTTGCACTTTTGACTGTACTTTGTATTGTATTATGAAAACATATTTTGTAGTATACAAGTCTGGGGTTGGTGTTTTATATTTTTTTTCACACGGAATATTTTCATCATAAATGTGTTGTCTGTGCGGTAGACAAAATTCAAATGAGATAAGGAATGAAATTGTCAAACATGGTTTTACTTTTCAGATATGTGGTTACTTTTGAAAAACAGTGCAGAATTTGATGGTTACTCTCCATTTAAAAGAGAATGAATCATAAATTTCATTGTCTACGCCGGATAAACTAGACAATGAGTTGTAAGTTCAACGCAGGCTACAATACAGCGAAGCGGAACCGGAAGGGCTCACACCAAACACAGTCGTACGAATAACACTGTAATGGCGCTAGGTATTTTACTCAAACTACGTATTACAGGGTTGGGAATTTATATCTTAATACAAAGGAATCTGAACCGTACCACGAGCAATACAACACAATACATGGATATAAAAAATTGGTGTTTAGGTTCCACGGGATGGATTCGTGTGCGCGGTAACAGTTACTGAGGTACATGATAAGTTTTTGTGGATAATTTGGGATTCCCTTCTGTGGTCATCCACGGGAAACCTGGTCGCATAGATTAGCATCATCATTGTTCCCGTTGTTATAGAAAAGATAATAACGAGCATTTATCGGCAACGGTCTTATGTACGCCCAAGGTTCGATATCCATGCGACCTGTGTTGTTGTTATATCCAACAATGACACAACCAAGGAAAACAATGATAAGACCGATGGGCGATATACAGTGCTGATCGAAGTAGCTTCCCATCGAACGCGCTTCAGCCTTAGTCAAGCCTCGGGTGATCCTCAACCGGAGTGAGGAAAGGCTTCACCTGGACGCGCTCTGAACTCGGTTGGGTTGAGGCTGGACCTCGGATGGACTGCGGTTATTGAGTCATTTAATGTCCGGGGGGTTACTCCTGCATATGCTACCACTGACCGCTGAACCAGCACTATTAATTTCCTCGCAGGTTTTTGTCGAGGTTGTGCTTTTGTGTCGAATATGTTTTTTAATTACATTGATAGGTCGGATTTTCGGGGGAGAAATTAAATTAGACCTGGCATTTGACGATGCGAAAGGGTGAAGGACAGACTGCGAGTGGCATGACTACCGCACCATACTATTCGGAATGGCGAAGGGGGAGGAAAAGACTGTAAGTGGTATGAGTGCCGCGCAATTCTCTTCGAAGTTCGTGGAAACAATTAGCTGTGCTGATTTCATTCGATCCAGTGGTGTCGAGGTGATGGTTATCTAACGTGTCAACGAACGACAAATTAATCACGTTTTGGCGCCACTGAATGAAAGTGACCCAGGATCTTATAAAAACTGGAGTATCCCCACAGTTCTACAATGCAGTACGTGACAACTTGCAGTAGTCCATGGGGCCATTGATAAATTATGTCCTCGTTTATAACTTACTGTTTTGTGTTCATTGCACCTTTTGACACCATATTAAAGTTGTACCCCGGGTTGCACAACAACTCCTTGTCCGATTTCGCTGTTCAGTGAAAGTGCCATCAATACGGTGCCGCGTTGGGATTTTTCACTTACGCACAATGACGAGGTACAATTGGTGGTTAAGCACTGAGCCCTAAGGCAGTCTTCGCACAAAGGAGCTAAGCCAACACGTTCAATACAGGCCTAGTCACTGTCCATGTGGTCTGAAAGAATGTCTCCGTCTTGCTTTCCTTAGCGGCTATACTGAACGATCGTGTTTTGTGTTGGGTCTAGCAGTTAGGTAGAACATAGCCAGTTACGGAATATACTAATAATTTAACGTACGTTGGTCAAAACACAAAACAAACCTGCTTTAATTAGATGAGAAGCCTTGCCTTAGCTCGGAAAAAAATGCTTCGTTCGTTAGTTACCGATAGATCCGTGCTGGCGATAATAACAGTACCATTGAGATGTGGCGAATAATGTTATAACCGAGGATTTCATAGACTTGTTATAATTAAAGTGCACGTAGAATTGGTCAGTGGAAATGCAGTTTGAGAGTGGCGTTCACATGTGCGTGTCCGTGATATATCTAAACAGCAATTGCGGTCACAGTTGCCAAAGTCAATACGAAGAGATTTAAAAGACGTTTAAACTTAACTATAATTATCTTCCTTCATCTGCCATTATAGTAATTAAGCATTACGTAAATGTAATTGTGTACTAACATACATATGTACGAGCCTGGCCGTTCTGTGGAGGAAGTGATTGGCCTGAGGACGAATGATATCATTTTGTGTGCGTCTACAGTAGTTTGCACGCTTAATTAAGATCAGTGATTCTCAGAATTGTCTGCTCTTGTTCATTTTCCAAAAAACGTAAATTTGAAAAAGGTGTCTCACCCTGCAGTTACCTACTAAATAACAATTTATAAACTTCTTTGTATATCTTGTCTCTATTACGGAAACTGCACTACGGGCTTAACAACAACATACTCATGTAATTAGAATTCATTTTGGGCCGACACAACAATCAGGGTGCAAATTTATGTATAGACTAACAAGGAACTTTTTGGTAGGAATCCCAAAACTGAAACGATTTGTCTACACGAATCATTTTACAAACTTGGCTTCCCGGCTGTTCCCCGTCAAGTTCAAAAATTAGAAATTCCTAATCACATATGACCTTTAACAGATTTTTCTGAATGAAATGTGACAGAATGTCATGGAAAGACAAAATAATCAATAACAATTAAAATCGGTGAGGCGTTTTACTGGAAACTCCGAAGATTGGAAACTGGCAGTCCCGAAACCTATCAAATGACGCCGTCGGCTACGCACTTTGCTCTGATTTTCAAGACAGTCAAGGCGGCCGAAAAAAACAAAATGGGAAGTGCAAATGAAAGTGACTCGCCCTGTTGAACAACACTGGCTTGAATCACTGATCCTGTTTGCTTTAAAAAAAGTTTGTAAATAGAATTGAGCACTTTGTTCGAAGGCATTGCGAGTATTGAAACAATGACAAGTTAATTATATATCAAATTATTTTCACTGTTTATGATTATTTCGTTGTTTCATGGCATTCTCTGTCGTATCTCAAGAATGTCCGAAAATTGAATAGGCCTTGACAGGCACGTTGGCATGCATTGGACAAGGGACAAGTTGCATCTGGCTTTTTCCCCAAGTCATTGCTTCGTTGTGGGTTAGGTGCTATACCGGTGTACTGCATACTGCTCATTCAGCTGACCTATACGGCACAGGTAACGGAGGAGAAAGGCAGTTTTCCGGGTAGTATTTTCGCTCAATGAGCTGCACAGGCTGTTATTCTCAGAAAGCATTGGCACTTTTTAATATCGCTAAGTATCTACTGAAAGACAGCCCAGTGCTAGGTTCATTTTCAAAATTCATTTCAGTACAGACTCCATTCAGTATTATTAAGTTTTGTGGGTTTTCTTATGAATGAAAAAACCCGAGGTGCTTCAGAGAGAAAAAACATATTTGTGTTTTAAAAGCTTCTGGCGTGATAATTACCAGGGCTTGCAATCACCAATGACAAAAAGAGGAAAATTTCCCAGGTGATGCATCGTTCTACTAAGAAATAGGCTGGTGCGATGTTGTGAAACTTAACTGAATGACGAAAAAAGATGAAATCCCAAGCCTTGAATAGTGTAAAGATATTGCATTCCTTGCAAGTGAACTTATTCGATGAATGTTCGCCAAATAGAAAACTAATCAGTGAGTGAGAAGCTTTGGCTGTGTTGTTTGTGAATCAAGACAAGACTTAGCAACAGAGGCTGGTGACTAGGATCAAGAATTTAAGCTGCTACAAGTATGAGAATACAATAGGTTATCACTCTCACTAACTCCTGTAGACAGCTAACATAATAGAGGAGCTATCAAGTCAACTAAACGAAACAGGAACGAGTGTAATGAAGTAAGAACTAATCCATGAAGAAATGAATAGATGGCTGCAGATTTATGGCTCCATTTAATAATAGATAACTTTAAAACTGAACATATACAAAGACATTCCAACAACCATTGTTGCCAGCTTTTCTTAGGTCAACTAGTTTTGTCACTGTGCGTTTTGATTGGATAAATATTTTCCCAAGTTCATTGATAGAAGGTTTCAGTGACAGTTGTTTGTGGTACCTAGAACACATGGTGAGGAGTCAGTTCCAACCCAACATACTTCATTGCTTCACTTTTAATCGTAATCGCTGGTTTGAACGCTTTCAACACCACTAGGAAGATGGTACATCGTGTCCTGAGACTGAGCATTGTTTTGCGGCGAAAAATTGCTACTTTGCACAGCGAGGGACTCAGTGCATCACAGATTCAACAACGGCTCATGAAAGAGAATGATGTGAAGGTACGTATTTTATTAGAGAGTCTGGTTTTCCGTGAAAACGGCCAAAACTGAAGGAATTCACAAGATCGGACTTCAAATATGGTATCTGAGGTTTCCGCCGGGGAGAAATTATATTTTCAGTGCTAAACCCGAAATTCTAATATTCTCAGCATTAAAGTAACAAAAGAAGATTACAATGCACTAATTCATCAAATCGATGTCTGATACTCATTGTGGACCAAAGTCCATCGACAAATGCTTTTCACACCGCGGGCATGTTCAATTAAGAGGTTTTGCATTCATCCGATTGTTGGATGAGGTGGTGCTCCTTTTCTGCAGTAGTAAAGCGGGAAATGCAAAAATGCAAAACGTAAAAAAAAGAATTTCAGGCGAGACAGATTTCTCTGTTTTTGAACAACCATTTTTGAAAGCCGAAAACCAGGGACTCGATATAATGAAACAGTACCGCTTGTAAACGCTTTCTTGAAAGAACAATCTGTAGCTGGTCCTATTTGTAACTATATAGGCCGTTGTGTAGGCCTGTAATGTATAGTCAATGCGCCTACCGACGTTGGATTAAAACAACCATGCAGACCCGATTCTACTGGTGTGCCCTCCTAGCAGACGGGGATTCATACTCTTTTCTGGGTGGGTGTAACCACAATTCTACATTAAACATTGACTGTGAGTTAATTACTGAGTAAAAATGTACAGTGAGGGAGTAAACACCCTTGGACACCCTATTTCTCCGCACCTAATAAGACAATAATATTTTGCATGCATTTTATCAGTGACGTTTTCCCGAAATACAGGTGTAGGTGGGAAAATGATTCCTAAAAGCTTTGGAGTGGAACTGTACTGTATTCTGAATAAATTTTGCACAGTTTTCCATGAGTTGCTGATTATTTTCACAAATAATTCAACAACAAAAAGTAACCATATAGTTTCTAACAAAACTTAAAAATCATGCCTCAACTAATATGTCAGTGCAAAATGACCAGAACAGCCAATCAAATGCCAAAAAAATATTGTGTCGTACCTTTTCATTCCCAAGTCGTCTGCTTCAGCATTTATCAACTATCTAGCTGTCTTGCTGGCTTGGCTAACTTGTTTACAACTACTGTCTGCTTGTGATAGTATTAATTCTTGGATGGGTGTGCTATTAGCGGAGTTGCAACGCCGCCATATTGGAAATGGGTCAGAATGTTGCATTGTGGTTAAGCCGGTAAACAAGTACGTCGGCAAGCGTGGGGGCGAACCGGCCACAGGGAAGTTATACGTGTTGTGTGCCTGGCATGCTATAATACCAGTTAGCGAGATAAAAAAATTAGTTACTACCTGTTTCCCAAGGATCAAGAACTGCGTTAAACATGGGACAGAGACATTGGTAGAGCTGGTAGCAAAGGCCGACTTCGTGAATTCTTTCCGACTTGGTAGCATAAAGTATGCAGCGCTCATTTTGAGGGCGGCAAGAAAACGTATCTTGGAAACTGCCCAACAATATCTCCCTTCAAAGAAACAGTAACAAAATACTCTACGGCGGTTGGTAGTGAAAAAAGAAATGTTTTCGCTTGACCAGAACCAAGCCAACATGAGCAATTTTGAGGATAATGCCTCTGCACAATCACCTGTTCTGGGTCAACTCAATTAACGTACGCACACTACATGTATTACACGCTAGGATAAAGCGTGCAGAATATCATTATTTACTTTCTACAAAATTGTGGTGCATTGCTATCAAAATTCGTTGTTAAATTACGATCATTTTTCATAAAATTGTGTTGAAGTCCCAGGGCGAAATCTTGACGACAAATGCGTAGCTGCCGGTCTCGCAATCGTCGATAGGGCTTGAATTTTTGAATAAGAATACAGCTTCGACTCAACAAATTACCTGAAATCCTCCTCAAGTTTTCCAAATAGCGTCTCTAAGATGTTTAAGTTCTTGTGGAGTCTGTATTAACTGCAGATTAAGTCCAAATCTGCGCTAGATTGTAGACCGCAACACGATAAAAATCTCTGGAGGAACACACATGTTGTTGTCACGTGACGATTGTTTTGAAGTTTGTATGCGTGTATGTGACAGTAAGCGTGCGTGTGCTTGTCATCAAAGTTCGTTTGCCAGAGTAATGTAATGATCTAGGTGTGCATTGTATCCAAAGAAATTAAGTCAAGCAGTCAAGCAGAGCGTGTTTTAATATTTAGCTTAGCACTTGCTGGCCTAATCTGCTAAAAAACGTTCGAGAATTTTTTTCGGTAAGACCGATATGTCACTCATTGAGTCGCCGGGTGAGTGGATGCGTGACCGTAGTGGAACAGCTATTTTCCGGAAGATTTGGGGGGCAAAGGGTGCGAAGTGGGTCATTTTGACCTTAAAAACACCAATTACGATTAGTTAAATAATTTCTCTTAAAAATAATGCAAAAGTTTTTTACGGTATTAGAAACTTTCGGAAATTAGTGCCAATATTTATTTGTCGATGCTATGTTACCCGTTTCATGAATAGATAGTTCCCGACTAAATGTCTTCGATGACAGCCGGTACATTATGCAGCGCGCGATTCTTGGCCGCGTGCTAACACTGGTCGATTTTTTTATTAGTCTTCGATTCACGGTTTTCACGTGTACAAAGAAGTTTGGATTCCTGTTGAGGCCGGAGAAGATCTGTACCGGAAAGAAACAATGCAAAGCCGCTGACAAGTACGCTGCATCTCTTTTCAAAGTCCACACCCGCGTAGTGGGGCACATCCCTCGCAAGAGCAGCAAACCTGATGCGTTCTTTTTTGAATCGCGGCGTAAGTTTGAAGTGTATACGGACATAACGGTGGGGCTCGTGGTCTACAAATCCAGGACTGTCGGATCTTTCAATTGATAAATTGGAGACGTTAGAACTGTAGGTAAGGGCATTTTTTGCATGTAGTTCATGGGCTCAGCGCTTACTTTAGCAAAGTCTGAAAACGCGTTGGGGCACTTGTTGGGGCATGGGCGCTTATTAGGGCGAGCAGAATTGCATACAGCAACGTAGTTTAATGCACACAAATCACATGTCGTGCAAACCAATTGGCCATTCAATTTACCCTTATGAATCCCAATAGCCTTTGCGCACCCTAATTTCCGGACATGCGCAATCGTTAAATCGATTCGGTTGCAACTCCGCTAATTACCGAGGAGTAAGGGCACTAGTAGGATAAAATGAACCCAAATTTAGAGAACCAGTTGCATTCACTAACATGACCGTTATTCAAGCCAGACTAACGCCCATAAACATAAACCAGCAGACGGCAGTAAGGAGAGGAAAGTCACGGTCAAGTGGCAAGTGTCACCATAGAAACTCGTAAAGTCTATGGTTTCACCATACTGACATACAGTTTACATGCAGACATTTGCAGCATCAGAAAAAACAATATGATCAGTTAATTAACATTTTGTTTCATTTACGTTTTATAATCAATATGGTCCAGCTATCTGATTTTAATAAATTGAATTCCACTAAAAATAACTAGATGACATTGTGAACTATAACTTTTCTGCAAATACTTTTGAGATTGCAAAAGACGAATCAAGTTTAGATCTGTAGCAACTTTAATTAGGCCTACCTAATTTTAAAGCTGTCTTTGTAATATCGGTGTTGGCTAAATCACAATCAAAGTCCATATTCGAGACTTGACTGTGTTACGGTCTAAAATAATTTTTTGGTCACTTACCAAATTCCAACTGAATCTCGTTATGCAAGGAGTTATTTAGTTGTGAAAATTAAAAAAAGAATCATCAAAATCGGACAATGTTTAAGAAATTTATGCATATTTTTGCCTATCAATTTCATGCATTTTTAGCATTACGAGTGGCCATTTTAAAAATAACAATTTTCAACTGTCAAGAGTAGAAAAGAAATTTATTTTATCGAGCAAGCAATTGTTTAGATATGACTGGGAATAACATGAGTCACTTTCAGAGTCAATTAGATGAAGTTGTGCTTAATCATTGAGAAATGGTAGGGTTCATCATAAAACAGGCAGTCGTTACGAAATTTGTAAATTCTGTGTTTCTAACCCTCACCTACTATAAAGAAGGTTAAAAACCAAAGTTCACACTATGTAACAAAAAGAACTGCAAAATATGTCAGCCTAGGCAACACAGCAAATTATTCAATATCTAAACAAACCAAAAGTTTGGATATTGAATCAGTTCTGCTATGTTAAAAATGGGCCAAAAAGACTAACAAAAGGTAATGTATGTACCCCCATGTGAAACACAGTAATACAAATGGTCATTGCAAATGAAATTATTGCCTTTTAAATAACAACATGACGCGTATTATCACCAAAGAAAAATAAATGGCCACACATCATTATGTTACCATGTGATGCAGAAACAGTGATGTAGTGTACGTACCCTCTTTTGTAGTGTACGTACCCCCATGTTTACAAATGCCATAAAATTAAAATATCACTCGGTTGGGCTCACGCGGGGTGCGACTTAATTATGTTTGCTTTGTATCCAGCTTTACTTTGGCTCCGTCTCATTCGGCTACTGCTGTTCACTATCTAAACTACTTTGAACGTTCGATATCCCACGGACAGACTTAGCTGTGGCCTATTGTGTATGGGGGCCTAAACAAAAAATATTTCTCATCGCGTCAAGGATACAATCCTGACACGTCGTCGGGAGATTTTAGCCACTGACAAGGGCATTTGCAAAGGGCAGGACGTTTTAAAAATATAAAAGTTTCGTAAAAACGCAAGTTGATGTCAGGCGTGCAAGTTCAAAGTCACAGTCGGAGGTCGAACACTACGGTCTAATTAAACCAGAGCACATGTTACGCTACAACGAAAAGTTGCAGCCTTCGGTGTATTTCCCATTTGTATTTTCATCAGAAATTTTCGTCATACGGGACTCTGTGATTCCTTTCATAGCTAAAGCGCCAAACACAAGCTAAACGCAAGACAATCGAGTAACGGTCGTGACATCGTCAAGACAAGGTAAAAATTATAGTCAAAGCCCGTTACACCGATTCTCAGATTCAAGCCTTATAGAGTTCCGTTGAACGCTTTAGTGACACGGGAGTTGCGTCGATCCCAAATTTCTAAAATTTTCCTTGTCCGAAAGTCGCGGACAAAATTCGGCGTTTATGACAATGTCCGAAATTCGAGGATCTTTGATAAACAGTTTTGGACCTTGTACGAATTTCGTGGACTATGAAAAACTCATTTCGGAAATATTTATTCTTGGTCGAAAATGGCGGGTCGCCCGAAAATCACGCGACTTTACCGTAAGTGAGCAACATTGGTCACAGACAGTTTCCTTCTTTAAAAATGCTAGGTTAAAAGAGTATTTATTGCAAATACAGTTGTTTTGAGTGAAATATTAGCATTTACGTACTCCCATATCTTAATTTGTGCCCATTTTCAAAGTATGGCAGATATGCACATGAATGCTTTGCTTTTTATTTATATTTTTTCTTTTTGAATTGATTTAGTAAATCAACTAACTGTCAGTAGATTCTTAGTATTTAGTTACAAATCTGACATGTCATTGAAATGTAGTGTACGTACCCCTGTGTAATGTATGTAAACGGAATTGCCCATGTGTAAATAAGACAATGGGCATCAACTGTTGACAAAGGATGTGATCAACTAGTTGATGCACTATTGTCATTTTATTTACACACACGCGCGCATATATATATATATATATATATATATAAATTCAAAACTGACCAATCATAGAGTCAGATTTTATTTTGTGCAAATGACTTTTAAATGGATACTTCCTTGCTGAGGAAATGCTACAGTGTGATTGCTAGCATCGTGACTGAGGAATAGCCCATTCCACTGTCTTTTAGGTATCAAGAAAAACCATTGTCAAGTGGTCTCAAAGATATATGAAGACTGGCCTACTGACAGACAGGAGCAGGTATATTTTCTCTCCAACATTGTGTCAAAGGTATTTTCAGGAAACTATTGCACAATTAGAAGTATTAGTTCTACTTCTAGTATTGTACACAGTGCATTAGGCACTAAGACTAAGTACCTATATATTTTAAGTTGCCAGTAGAAGTGGGTTGGCACAAGAAACTAGAATAGGGCTGTTCCATAATTACGCAGTTACAATTAATTGAATATTCCCGCCATAGTATTTATGCATCAATCAGAACCATGACCTAGCTTTCACGCCATTGTTTTTTTTCATTGCGGTGTTGTTAAAAAAACTGCTTTTCTCATCAACGGTATTGTATTCAAACTTCTGGTGTCGGTGAAATTTTACTGTTGTGCAGTAGACTGCACCTTCGATGCTAGCCAATGACCACTGTCTCTAACTGACTAGAGATGGTGTTGCTCATAAAGTAGCATCATACGCTGAAATCTTTTCGACAAATTATGCCTTACACCGACTAAAAATCGCAGTCACACTGACTAAATTATCATGTTTGCCAAATTCCAGTTTCGGGAGAAACGCTTTTATGGTACTTAGTGCCCATGGTACCAATTGTGTATATCTACTTTCATACTTTGTTCAGCCTGTATGGCTGAAAAATTTCATGTTACATTTAAGTTACTTATTGTGGCAAATGGCCTTTAGAATCATTTTAGTTGACGTACTAATTCCGACTATGATCACTTTTCCATCGTCTGTTGCTTAAAAATAAACAAAAAGTTTGTTTTTATTTTCTTAGTCAGACAACAAACTCACAATAATTATTATTGGAACTCATCAGCACCTTGCAAACTGACCCCACGAGCACCTCAAAATGGCTGAAAATCAATTTCACAAAATTGGCAAAATTTACTACTCTCCAGTGATGATTAATGGAAACCCCTTTAGAAATTCATGGACTATCTTCTGATAAAGAGGTTCAATGTGTCTTTAAATATATATTTTTCTTTAGCCAAAAATGAGCTACCGATATTTTGGGCCAAATTATTCATGATGCTCTAATTCAAATTAACAATGGCCAAAAACTTGAATAAACAATTTGAACATATTTTTCAGAATCTGAGTAGGTGACCTGAGTAATTTTGTATTGACAAGTGACCCTTAAACAAGAGCAGCTGGGCTTCCAGATGAGATCAGAAATGTTTTGTCTTAAGGTGAACCTTTTCACAAAATTGCTCTGGTCTTTGTTCAGGGCGTGGAATTTAACACCGATCCTTTCTTCACTAAAGGCCTTGTATAGAAAGCACCATTTTTGTAAACTTTAGTTCAGAGGGGCTAAAGTAATTTGCGAGTATTGTCAAATCTCCAAAAACTTCACTTGATGATGCATCAATTGTGTATAATAAGCTAAGGAACAGAATCGTATGAAGTGGCCACTTGTTTCCCATCTTTAAACAGTTTGACAAAACTTAAACAAGATGGGAATGTTGTTTCCTGGAGTACTTGGTGTAGAATTTCGAATTAACTGGTTGAACTTGCTGAAGTCTATCCTCACTCCAACTTCAAGCTGTTAATCCGAGAATCTTATTTTGCAGACGCCAAGCAGAGTCGGTCTCTAGGTGAAGAATAATGGCTGCATTGTTACTGTGTATATGTTTGTTTCAGGCCAGGTAGACCATCACCTCTTACGCTTAAGCTGGGGGAAATTGTCAGCCTGACTGAGGGGAATCGTAAGATGTCATCCCAAGAACTGGCAAATATAATTGGCGTAAAGACGAGTGCCTCCTCAGTCAGGAGAATAAGACAGAAGTTAAATTTGTCCTTTGTAAATCGGAAATACTGCAAAAATGTTAAACAGGTATGTAAAGTTTGCAAAGATAATGCATTAAAATGTCACTAATTTGGGAAAAGATAATTCCCAAAATTAAGTTTTTCATTGTTTAAAGGCTTTAACATTGTTGTGAGTGTTCATTACTACTTAAAACATCGCCTTGTGGCAGCTTTTGTCATTACACTTTAAACTGAACCGTTTTTCCTGAAATGGTCCAAAGTCACGATTTCATAGGCACATTTGATAAATAATGAAATAACTGCATGTAGCATGGTATTGGTATATTTTAACAATTTCAGTAAAATATGTCTTAAATGCACAAATGTAAGTAACAGAAACGCAGCTTAAATTCAAGAATATCTGTAAAACAGGGCCGTAGAAAGCGGAGAGCCGGGGGGGGGGGGCACGGGCCCTCCAAAATTTTCAGACGTCAGGGTTAAACCGTGGCAACCGACATACGCGTGGGACGGGGACAGTCGAGAAAAGAAAGACACTGCTAAATGCGGATAAGGGCAAAATTTCAGAAAATATTTAACAACTCTGTATCAGTGTATGGTTTACCTTTGGAGGACTTTGGCCAGTGCCCGGTCTCCAATCTCCAATCTCCGTACTCAGACTCATACTCACACTCGAGATTTCATACTCAAAATCGTGCTCACTGGAGTCGTACTCAAAAAGCGTATCTAATGTCGTATTTCGAGTAGACAACAAACGTACTCAAATTTGACACTCATACTCGAGTTGCTATGGAACTCTTTATGATGTGAAATGCAAAATCACGCAAAGCCGCGCTGATTCATCGCTCCCTATTGGAATAGACCACCCCAAGAACGCAAAAGGTATCCGCTCACCCAAAACCTTTACGATAAACAGATGGCGCTTCTCCTCAATCACGTGTCATTTTATCGCTCAAATAAGACTGTCTGCCAGAGAATCTTGACCAAAAACCTTTACCTAGATTCTGCTGCTGCTGACTGTAGCCACAGGTCACGAGAGTACATGAACCAGACAGTGTATGTCATGAGTAGCGAATTTGTGTGGAAAATAAATCTTTGTGTCCGACACTCCATGTTTATAACCCCTTTTGTAATAACTATTTATAACATATAATTAAGATGAAAGTGTTCAAATCTACGCTGTTGTGGTTGCTCGGCCTAAACGCTGGGGTAAAATATATATTCAATGAACGTGACCATGGTGAGGCGACATATAAGTTGGTCAAATAAACCGATTTTTTGCTGTTCAATCGTCTGGTTTTTGAGCGAACCTATATTGGTCAGTACTTGAACGTTCACCCGATAAACTCCGTAAAATAAATCATTTCACCATGCCAAAATTAATCCTTTCGGTCAAAAATGCATAAAGAGCTTTGATAATTCATTTTTAGCTGTTACATAATTCCCCCATGCAGTGCTGACATTAAACATTCTGTCAGGTATTTTTCTGTCAGAAGTTTGTGCCAAACTAAACCTAAGTGTGTGAGGTGAAATTTATCTTACAATTTGCAGCCTACAATGTTGCAACCCTTGGGGAAGCATGAGCCTGGTCGCCACCACACCCGGCCAGCTTTTAAGGTGGCTGACTAAACCGGGCCCGGCCACTTTTCCGCCCGGCGAGATTTTGGCAACTCAACAACCCTAATTTTAATTAGGTTGAAATATAACCACTATATTTTTTAAATTATGCTTGAATTATACATGGTGATATACATGCTAGGTTTTATTCTCTTGCGATATTTTCTTTTTCATTCAGTGTCTCGTTAGCCAACAACCGTCAGTCTAGCAGACCGGACTGGCCGTGGCACGACAGCTGATGGTTCACCAAGTAGAAACGTCTGTACTATTTTATGTTCTATCAACACTAAGTCGAAAGAGAGTGGTTTCAACTTATATAGTATCTATTTAACGAACTGAACCATGCACTATAAACATGGAATGTCGGACACAAAGATTTCTTTTCCACACAAATTCGCCACTCATCAGGACATACACTGTCTGGTTCATGAACTCTCGTGACCTGTTGCTACAGTCAACAACAGCAGAATGTAGGTCAAAGTGCTTGGTCAAGATTCTCTGGCAGACAGTCTTATTTGAGCGATAAAATGACTCGTGATTGATGAGAAGCGCCATCTGTTTGTCGTAAAGGTTTTGGGTGAGCGGGTACCTTTCGCCCCAAGAACTAGGCCTACATTATCGTCTGCTGTCGCTACAATTACAAGAGTATGTCTATAACGTGGAATTCTGAGTGTTCTGTAACTGTTATTCATTTTTTAGTTTCAATAAATATTCTTATGCAATTTCTTTGATACATTTGGCAATTATTAAGCTTTGCTTCTTGAGTTAGTTCCTCACCCAGTCCCGAAATTGTCTTAAGAAATATGTAACAGCTTATCACATCACCTCTCTGTTGCTAATTAAGTCTTGACATAAAACCCATTGCTGTGTAGGCCTACGCTGATTTCAAACTTTGATACTGTATCTTTGAATTTTACCGGGATGTATCAAGTGAGTAACATTTGGCACGTGAGTTAAAAAACAATACTTGTGCAGGCATTCAGAGTTCACCAGTGGCAGTGAACGGGACGAGACGTCTACTTAGAAATCGGCAAATAAAATCTGGAATTCCATTTGGGGATTGAGGAATTATAGATGACTAAGTTATGATGAGAAATGTACCTGACAGGGAAGCGAACTTTTTTTAACTTCCCTCCCCTCCTCGTCTTTTGGAAACCCTACAAAACGTAGGCACACATACCGAAATAAGGGCAGCACAAACTTCTCACACGACTTTTCCCGCAACTGCTTTCAGCGCTTGTTATGACTCGCCGACAAGGGATTACAATACGCCTGCTGCCAGCATAGACTATGTTTGAGCATGATTCGAGTCTGAGTTCGGAGATTGGAGACCGGGCCCAGGACACTGTTGTTAGGGTCTCCGCTTTCGCAGCACAGGTCATCTAAACGCACTTGAAAACGTGCACATATGCATATTGAAAAAAATGCAAAGCAAAGCTTTTTGCGGAGCGTATTGATTTGCTGTCTTTTTAAATAAATAAGTCAAATTTTGCAATAGTAAAACCACATTTTTCCACAGGCCCATCTCTGGGAAGCCATAACGGAGACAACTGTCGCTTTTTTCTCGAATTGTATATCACTTGAGAAAAATTGATGATCTGACAGATATCATCAATTGCCTGCACATTTCTTGATTTTTCAAAATATAGATATTTTCATATTGAGGTGCCCCACCCTTGTAGGTGGCCATTGATGACATTCAAGTGGCCACCCTTTTTATGTTTTATTGACAAATTCTTAAGGGTTCGCTCACTGATAGAGGGCTTAAAGTTGGACTCGATTACGTTTAGTTTTTTGTCAAATTGTGCGACCGACTTTCATTTTGAAGAAGGTCACTTCCTGCACCGTCTTGTTACCACACGGCGGTGGAATGAACTGCCATTCTTTTCCAAGCTTAATTATGTTTAGCTTTTCATAATTAAGGTGTCCCATTTCAGACTGGACCCCCTCTCGGTGGAGCAGTTCAGAGAACAGTCCCTTTGTCCCTCTATACATGTAAATCCAACACTGCCAACTGTTCACGAGGGAAGCTGAGATTCCAAATTCATCAAAAAACACTAAATATTCGTGCACAGCCCAGAAGTATCAGGACATTCTACCCAAACAACCAAAAATGTGAAAAAATACAAAAGAAATTGACCATCGAAAGGGTGGAATTTTGAAGAACGTGAAAACCACTATCTGTGAATTACAAAAAAGGAATATTTCCGATGGTTAGTTATAGAATAATGTTACTGTTTCCCTTAGTATCACAAGAATAGTATATCTTTTGAAAATGGTTACTGTGAGTTGTTCGTAAGCATTTCCCACATGTGAAAAACACTGCTGTCGCTGCTACCATTGGGGTGACCGTGTACATATCTTACGTGTGTACTCAAATACTCGTAATAGTAAACAAATAATGCAGCTTTTTGAGCTCAAGTTCAACTCGTGAACCGTTATAGGTACCTCGGAAATGAGCAAAAATACTGTGAATGCCCAATCTTCCATTTTCCCCCGGTTACCCGTCAAAAATCTGTGAGCACGCCTGCGTAAAATACTTATAACATTCCGTTTTATCAACAAATTCGTTGGTTTCTGATTGACATGTTTGTGTATCTACGAAAACCGACAGGTTAATAGATGATTTTTGGCAACTAGAAGCTAATCTTTTAAGAAATGATTACTATTAAGGGAATTAAGTTGAAGCCTAAATATGGAAAAACTCTATAATCCGATCTCCAAATAGTGAAGTGCACTTTGACGCTTTTTGCCTGTCTAAAATAGCTCTCAAAGACATTGATGAAATTTGGACACTTCCCAAAAATTTACTCACCATTCAAATGACAGTAATACATTGCTTTTTTGACAAGATCTGTTGTTTGAACTCACTAACAGGTGATCAAAAAGGAATTAAGTCATTAAATTAAGGTAAACGCATTGCTCATGCATTTGATTATTGGTTTCTGATTTACACGTTTATGTATTAGTGAAAATGGACTGATTGAGAGGTGATTTTTTGACAGGTAGAAGCTAATCTTGTAAGAAATGGCAATGCCTCAATGAAATTAGTTGCAAGTCGACATTGGAAAAATTCGATCTATCATCAGATCCCCAAATATAAAAGTACACTAAACGAGTTTCATCTATCTGAAATAAGTCTCAAGGAAATTGATGAATTTCGGACAGCTCTACAAATTGTCCCAAAATATTGTCACAATTCAAATGGCAATAAATTGTTCATTNGCCCCTGTTGTAAATAACAGGCATCCTCAACTTCTGATCATTCTTAATAATAAGCCTACCACAAGGCATGACACTCGGATCTAGTAATTCCATGAGTGCTTCACTTCACACAAAAATCGAGTGTCCGACCTTTTTGTATTACAGTGGCGGATCTAGGATATCACAAGGGGGGCCCAACATTTTGTCCGGCTGTAAGAATTTGTGTAAACTGAACCACGATTGTAGATGCGCATAGCACCGAATGGGGGGGGAGGTCGGGAGGGGGCAAACCCCTCTCCCGCCCGGGAAATTTTTCTGTTTTTACCTCTAAAAATCAAGCATTTTCCTTGATTCCTGAAGTATTATTCACGAAAAAAGGCAAAAAAACGGAGAACGTGTCAAACAGGAAAAACTGCAAGTAGCAAAGACTCGAACTCACGACCTAGCGATTAGTGCGCACGTGCGTTGCCACTACACCACCACGATTTAACTACTAATCTCATACTAAGAGACCTACTTGTTTATGGTCCACAGCATTTAAATTTACAAACTGTAGATTGAAAAAGAATCAAACTGGAAAAGTTCTCTTTGCACTTCCTTGAAGTTTTGAGGTTATTGCGTATTGAATTTTTGTTCTACAAAACCGAATCTTTGCTTGCATTTCCCGTGCATACTACACACACGGCATGCGCGCACCCACTCTAAAACATAGGGGGGCTCGAATGTTTGAGGATGTGGACCTTGTACTAAAGAAAAAAAAATGACAGAATACGGGGTTTTTCAGGGCTATGAATTGTGCATATATATATGCGCCGAATTCCTACCTTAGTGGACTTTTCTCTCGCTTTCTCGGACTTTATGTTTCTTTGAAGCGGACCTTTTCTTGCCCACTTTTTTAAGCACTTCTGTACAGTTTTAGATCCCACTATTCTTCTCACTGACAAAATATACTATGTGATTAATAGATAAAAATCTGTAGGATAAGACGAATTAACAACTATCTATAAAATAAATTTATAACTACAAGCCATTGTACCAAACTCAAAGCAAGGCCATTTTCAAAAGGAAATTGGTATAGCAAATTTGTCCATACCATGATACGACTTTATTTCTCTTGCTACAATGAACGCTCATTGCCATTATTAATTCAAGCAACATTTCTCAGCGAAACAGAGTTTGATAGGATTGTGCAATTAGTAGTATTTTGTAAATTTGCATATAAGCAATATGTGGACACAGCATGCACCTTCAAACAAATTGGCACCCATGGAACAGATGGAGGGTGTAAAACCAAGTAAACGCAGCTAAAAGTAAGCTACAGCACAATTGTACCAGTGTAATCCCAATATGACACACAATTGACGTTTTACTTCCTCTTTTTTCATGAAAGATACATAGTTTCGAATCAATATTTATCAACGTTCCAATTCTGCGTCCATGCAACAGACTACCGCCACTAAATGCTTTCTTAATAATGGTCACAACTATAATTCCATATAACGTGCCCGTGGAACTCGCTGAGACAGAAAGAGTGGGTTTATTTAAAGTCACTTTTCCTTTACTGCATATAGTTTGTTCCGTCTGCTTTTTATTCTGTAGCAGTCGTGTTTTATCAACATTCATCCTCTAGTTTTGTTGCTTTGTGAGCACAGTTTTTACATTACTTTTCTTAATTTCTTTTACAGAAGAACAGACCACCTCGGGTTGTTTATGCCGTGAGGTGCATTGCGACAAAGGAAACGTTCGATGATGTCATTTTCACTGATGAATCATCCATTAAAATGGAACGGACAACTAGTAAATATTTTCAAGAAAAGGGAAAGCCTGAACAACAGACGGGGCTTTTCAAGCACCCATTGAAGGTGAGATATCTCTAGCTCTTGTTTTCAGCACCCCCATGCCACATTAATCAGTGTCTTTTGTGAACTTTTGAGTCAAAGCTTTCCATGCCAAGTTTCAATGATTTCTAAATGAAGTGACATAAATTTCCAAAGATTGATATTGGTATCAATCATAGGTTTAGAGGTTGGAATATGCAGTTGAATTTCTGAAGGGTGTGCGAACAATAAAAAAGTTGACTTGAAGTTTGATATGTGGACGGATTACCCCTCTCAACTCTTTCTGTCAGATAAGTATGAACAAAGATCTGTAAAAACAGGTTAAGTGCGTTGTGGAATAACTACCTTGTATGTGTCAGTTCATAACTGTGCATTTTACAGCTATTGGTCTATTGTTATAAGAAGTTCATATGTATATTTTGTTTTAGCCACCTGTAGGACAGAAGTATCAGTTGCCATGTAATAATTCTTTTCATTCTCGTTTAATTTCGCAATTTCACACTCAACTTCTTATTTCAGTTGCATGTTTGGGCTGGAATTTCCAGGAGAGGTGCCACTAGGATCCACATCTTTGAGGGCAAAATGGATTCTCTCTTTTATCAGAGCATTTTAAGGAAAACATTTTTGCCTTTCCAAAGATCAGTTTTCCCAGCGACACATCGTCTCTATCAAAACAATGATCCAAAGCACACGAGCAGATCAACGAGGCAGTTTATGTCAGATAACGGCATAAACCACTGGGCTTCTCCAGCTGAGTCGCCAGACCTAAATCCCATAGAGAATTTATGGCATGAGCTGAAAGCCTACATTTGGAAGCATGCTCAGCCAACTACAAAGGCAGAGTTGGTGAGTGGAATAAAGAATTTTTGGGCAACGGTTACACCTGAAAAGTGTAACCGTTACATTAACCATATCTACAAGGTTCTGCCACAGGTCATCGCCAACAAAGGGAATTCTTCTGGTTTCTAAAGCGGAGTCAAGTAGGGGCTCAACTAAGTTCCCTAAATCTACTGCGTATTTGTGGGCTTGTGAAAACGCTGATTGTCATTTCTTATGCTGTTATGAGTCTCATTACTAATTCATTTTTGGACTTTGGTACAAAAGTAAACTCTACTTTGAATTCTCAACATTATTGAAAATAAGTAGAAATTCTTTCACGCAGCACTCCCAATTTAAGGACTAAGTCCCTAAATAGTTTAACTGAATTAAGTGCTCAGATTTCAGTAATATTATTTGAAATGTAATTAGTCAAAGGAGAGTTTATAATAAAGATAACATGATAGAAAAAATCTTCCGCCTGTGAGTAAACAAATGAAACAAAAACGCAAGCAATGTAGGGAACTTAGTTGAGTCCCTATTTTGGGCTGTTTCATGCAACCGGGTACTGAAATCACATTTTCTGGATTCCCGGGCCATAGTGATCTCTGTACATTTGGCTTATTTTTGTTTTACTGTGTTGCCTTCTGGAAATTTTGTATATTACAGTAAGATGTAATTTGGAGAAAATGCGTTGGTATAAGTCACAGCAATGCCATTTCTAAATCTCGTGTAGGAAAACTGTTTTCCGATATCAGTTACAGATACATAATCGTTTCATGAGGGTAACATCAAGAAACATTTTTATGTTGCTAAACACAGTAGTTTAAAAAAGTGAATGGTTTAAATTTTCGTCGAAATTCGTCAGGCTTCATTGAAATTGCACTCAAAATCCAGGAGTAAAGCAGCTGAAAGATAGTACTAAATTATTTAAAAATTAGCCGAAAGTATTTCCTCAAAATTTAGTCGATTTTCGAAGAGAAGAAATATTGTTCACTTTTTGCGATAACTGCTGCAGTTCAGTAAGTTCGTCAGATATTTTTAATGTCACAGCACACAGTCATGAAACAAATCCCTTATTGTTTAGCTATTAACAGAAATAAGCATATAAGAAACTTATGTCTGAAATCAAATTGATACAGAAGGGAAAGCCTGGGAATGGAAGTGCTTGAAATGTTGGCATTACAGTAATATTGATATCAAATGGCTATTTTACCTGTTTTATCAATTTTGCAATTGCATTCACAGATACGTTATATCATAGACATGTTGTATTGTTTAAACATTAAAGCTGTGTAACGAATTGTGTTTAAGCTTGTTTCTGAGTAAGGTCACATAACCAGCACTGTTAACATTACATTGCCTGTTTTATTGATGCCATTGTAATTGAGCATAACTTTTCTATAGGAGTTAGTGCAAGTATACAAAATCGGTTGTGTGTTGTATTTGAGTCTGCATTATCTTCTGGTGAGAAAATGATTGTTGAAGTGGATAATTCTTTGAAAAATATTCAAATTTAAGTTGAACATTTGTTGAGATTGTGAATGTTCTGGTGGCAACAGAATGATCAAATGTATCTGTCTCTTACTGCTCAATATATATAAGATGTGGTTCATGCAGCCTTCAACTCCCTCTATAATAACACTGATGGTTTATTCAAAACTGTCAAACACTACGAGCATAGTAAAAACTGCTGGCTTATTTGAATTATAGGACGTGTCCTTATCTTATAGACCAACCTATGCATTTACCAAATATCTATAGAATATAGATTTTAGCTCATTAAAAGTATATATTCGCTGAAAGTAGAAATAGCTATGCAGAATTAGATTTTAAAATTCATACCACGTGACCAAGCATTTTAGTAGTAAAAAGGAAAGGTACGCTCATAGCAAAATACTGGTATCAATACAATGACTAAATTTTGGTTGAATTAATGTTAATGATGAATTCTCAGAAGTGCTTTCGATTTTTCTCTCATTGCTCATTTTCGTTTTATGCTTTGAAACTAATTTCGAACACTGTTTTTGAGAATTCTGCATGAATTATGATACCTAATAGTTTCCATTGAATCAAATCAGTTATTCTTGAAATAGGATTTTCAAAATTTAGCCATGATAGTAAGTCGAAAAGAACACAAGATGTAAATCATGAAAGGTACATATATTATACAATAAAAAGTGATTTTCTTCATCTTGCACACATACAGACAAATGTCAATCAACCTAGAAGCCACTCACATGTCAAGGTGTGTAGCATGAGGCTGAATGTTTGTAGAGTGTTAAGTCACCTTTCATAAAATAGGGCGTGGGAGAATCACTCTTTCAGACAACTTATAAAACAGTTTTATGATCCCACTGTCGATTGCCTTTACCAATTTGGAGGGTAACTTCTGATCTGGAGTGTTGAAGAATCTTGAATACTCTGACAGTGTCATCACACTGTCCAAAACAAATTTGATTTGTCCTTGTTAAGTCTTCCTTTTGTACCAGATTTGGAATATTTTACTCCATTTACATTCCTATTATTAGCTTCTCCGACGGTTAAAATTCAAAACATCACTGATTTCGCATCTGACTCAGGTGACGAAGAAACATTAACAATTTCCACCACCCTTTGTTTAGGTAGAAAGGGTGCCACAGATGACAATGGTCGCAGCTCACTTTCTAACGTTCAGAGATAACCACATTCTCGATTTCCGATAACTTCAGTTTCGATATCTTTGGATCATGAATCGTTATTTTTGTTGGCCTTTTTGCTTTCCAGTACTGCAAGTCGTTTTGCCAATACCTCAACGGACTGCACTAACTTGTTGAATTGGTGCATTGAATTCCATTGTGATGCATGCACAGCAGGGGACCTAAGAAGTGCACTCCTTGCTGGGTCATGCATGGCTACTGACATGCTTGCTGGTGAGCGTAGCTGTCCTAAAATAAAACCAAATTGTCAGATGCTACTACAAATCATTTGTAAACCTGGATGTTCAGAACAGTTGACAGGAGGATGACTTTTCGGTTATAACTGATAACTAAGGTCTACAATAGGCAGTTTAATGTCACTGCCTACGGAAGGTTGATTTTTTCAAGTAACTTTTTGACCATTACTGTGAATCAAAACGAGCTTTTTGGGAATTAGGAAATCAGAAAATGTACATTCTATTAAATAGATAGTTCTGGGAGTCACCATTCTCTGGTCAAAGTTACAACATTTGATAGTGTTTATATTTATTATCATTGTATATCACAGACATTCATTCAACAACCTCCCAGAACATTTGTGACCACAAAATATCAGTAAGTTATTTTCATAGACAGCCATTTTTTTAAAAAGAGAAAAAATTAGCAACTTGTCTCCCAATATCATGTATAAGTCCTTACGTTCATAGGATTTAAACATTCCTTTAAATTCTTACCCTAGGTTTTAATAAGAAGGAATCGATGAATCTCAAAAAATAAATTTGAACTTCATAAAAGAGAAAAGTGCCGAGGTCTGATTGTTGAAAACCATCTGAAAAACTGTTATTTGGGTCCATAACAATTAATTTCAATCATCAGAAAAAGCCAACAGAAAACTTCCACCTCAAATGATAATTAATCCTGAATCGATATTCCTAGAAAGTTATAGAACAACTATACAACTATACTCACTAGTGCTGACTGTAGACTCAGGCGTCTGCACGACTTGCTGCATTTCAAAGGACTGCTGCGGGGAGTGCCAGCCAACCATCACATCTTCCGTTTATGGCATACACGCCACTGACATTAGTCACATCTGCTTCCCGATCGACCAAACTTGCTTCTGTCACACAAGCCTCCCAAGCTTCACCGCCAGTAAGCTCCTCATTACCAGTTCTACCAACCTCTGATGTAATATAATTACATCAAACTAAATCATTAACTTAACTGAAAACACATCAAGCAAAAGAAAGTCTGTCTGGTATGGGTGTGCATCTCGATTACTCACATAGAACTAATGAATTGTTTATATTATCCTTATCAAAAGGAAAGGGCGAATTTCACTGGACTCCAAAGAGATTCCAGTGAGATTCTTACTAAAACAACCATTCGAGTGAGACATGCAAGTTATATTGCAGTGAGCATGTGGAGGAGTCGAATGGCGGGTAGTGGGAGAAAAGTGGAAAATCAGTGACAAATTGCAAATGAGAATGCAGGGAGAATTTCAGACTTGGAAATTTTCTGAATGAGAATTGAATGAGAATTTAGGATAAACAAACGCTGCTCATTGGCTGTTCCTGTGGAAATTTGAGTAGACCAGATTTCTGAATTCAAAATAAAATGGCACCAGGAACAGTACACATCAATTAGAGAAATAGCTGGAAGATTGATGACACTTTTCACATATATTGTGAAATTGCTGAACAGTTTGTCTGCAAGTTAACCAGAGGGGATCCAGGACTGAAGCTGTGTGTTAATAAGCTTAAAGGAGCATGCCACCTAAAAAGCAACCTAATTTGTATCAATTTAGATCGAGTAGTTCTACTCCATAACGACACGTACGGTTGCGTTACCTGACACCTGACGGCAGACGGAGGTGTTGAAATTATCCAATGACGTCATCGGTTTCACACGTAGTCTTTTCAGCAGTTCACAACACGGGTTACTGGTGTCAGCTTATCGCTTGAAGTCATCGTTTAACACCAATAAATCATCAAACTTCGATGTAAAACCCTTGAAAATACACCGAGTTCTTACAAAAAACGTGTTGTTTTGTTTCTCTCTTACGGATATATTGGTATTTGGACACACCGTAGCCTACAAAGTTCGGCAGGCCAATAAGGTCCGTAGCAGGAGTTTGGGGTCTGATCGAGATAATTTTGAAGTATTTTCCGTGAGATGCAGACAGGAGAACCTAGATCTGTGTTGTTTAGACTTGTGATTTTTTGAGTTCTAAACACANCATCTTTGAGGGCAAAATGGATTCTCTCTTTTATCAGAGCATTTTAAGGAAAACATTTTTGCCTTTCCAAAGATCAGTTTTCCCAGCGACACATCGTCTCTATCAAAACAATGATCCAAAGCACACGAGCAGATCAACGAGGCAGTTTATGTCAGATAACGGCATAAACCACTGGGCTTCTCCAGCTGAGTCAAGAAAATACTATAGTTGTGAGCCAAAGTAATGTGCTCGTGATTATGTTGGTGAATTAGCCACGAAACTGTAAATCTAATTACTCGTCGGGGGCCGCGAATTCAGGTTCCGCTTTGGCCACAGCACCGTCAGTTCAGAAGTTGTACATTGACAATCATTATTTGAGTAATGTAAATGTAAATAAAGATTCCCCTAACACCTGACAGTGGGATGGAAATCGAGTTGTTTCCGACAGTTTCTGCCACCAAACAATGAATTAGCATGAGCTCACACGGCCTCGGTGTCCCGTCAATTATAGTTTTGTTGCACCTAAAGCCGTAACGCGGTGATTTCTTCGTTGCTGGCTTCTCAAATCATTTGCACTCACGAACACTCCAAAGGCATTACAAATTGCATTTAATGAGACAGACTTTGTTTCAGTTTTATATTGGTTAGGGTGAGAATAGATCGCTCATTAATAAACGCCAACACGGCAACTCGCAATCCCGACTTAGGACGAGCTAGAGCTCATCAGTCCCGACTTCGCAGGTGGATCGTTAAGTTTTACAGGCAATCAATTCGAATAGGAATACAGTGATGAAGAAATACTAGAGAGGCGCCGTGAACAAGCTCAGACAACGGGACGTATGGAGTCATTTTGTAAGCCAGCATGGCGTCAGGCACTGAAGTCTGCAAGCCACAGACACGGAGATGTTTCACGGCATCATACTTGCTACTTACAGCGTACATTTCGTTCTTTACTACCATGAGCCACTTCCTAAGCATTTTGGACTCTCGAGGAAGTAAAAAAAACGATAAACCCGCTTTCCTTGCAGCTGCTTAGTTCGGACAAGCGGGACTCAAGATGCACCGCAACATAGCGGCATTCACTTTGCATATGAACCACTGACGTCGCTGGCGTCGTTTCTCACCTTCTTCACATGCTAACGCGACACCTCTTGGCAAGGTAAGGTCGACCGTATGCGAGGCGATGTGGATATAGACCGATTAAGACGGCAAAAAAGACTAATCAAATCGGGTGGCATTCTCCTTTAAGATTAGTATATTCCACAAATCTAGTAGTGTTCAAAAAGTAATTTTATTGTATGTGGAACATTATTAAGATATGATTTGTGTTTACATGGTTCAGACTCCACCACTTAATTAATGTTGCTTATTAGCCTCTCGGGGCGTTAGTTTTTGACTGATAACCACAGTGGCGAATGGCAAGAAGGCAGAGTGAACACTCCTAGTCCTATCGTAAACCACTCCTCATGATACCATCATGTTCATAATTGCAATTAAATTGTATATTCAGACAAATAGACAAATTTTCAAGACAAACTCACAAAAATAAGCAGCATTTTGGTTATCAATAAAGCTTTAAACTCTCATCTAATTCAGTCACTTGACATAAAATGCACTGAAAATATTGGTTATCAATAAAGCTTTAAACTCTCGTCTAATTCAGTCACTTGACATAAAATGCACTGAAAATACTCTAAGTTCAAAATTCTCACCCAGTGAGATTCTCTTGACGAATTCTCACTGACTTGGAATGCTATGCAAATAAGATTCGCAAATACGATTCTCAATGCAATATCATTGTATTCTCATAAGTGCATTGTTTCATTAATATCAATATCATCTTAATTAGTTAGATTATCATTGATTCTCACGGGCTTTCATAAAATTGTAATGTATTCCTATGCTACATACACATTCAATCATAATCTACTTTTTGGAAAATTCAATAACTACATTCTTTTTACTTTTTCCTGCCTCAGACTTTAGTTCAGAATGAACTTAACTGCCAAAATGCACAACTAATTTTCATTCCATGATTTAAACTTTACCTGATAGAGAAGCTGCGTCTCCTGTGGAAAGTGTATTCTCTACTGATGACACTTCAGATACATTTTGATTTCCATGAGAAAGTATGTATGAAAAAATAATCAGAATCATGAATGCTTTGAAGAAAAATTTGAACCTGTACATTTTCACAAATACAAACCCGCTTGCTTATTTTTATTTGGACACCAACATCCTGTAACAAACACTCACTTAACGCATTATTGTTGGCAGGCTGTTTTGTGGTGACTCAGTTTACCAAGAGGCAGAACTGTGATCATGGATTTTTACTAGCTTCATCCCAACCAAAAACGTATGTAGATTAGTCCAAATTAGACTAGCTATTCCAAAAGCCAGTGGAGATGAACAGTGCAATACTGCATGGTTTATCCTTTGGGTGCTTAATACCTGAACGAAATTAGCATACCCATTGGCCAACACATTAGAGAATTGTACCCTATCAAACTGTGCAAAATCAGTCTCAGAGTGCTGCACAATCAGGTACATACCTTTTAAGAAGTCCATAGCACCAGTATCTAGAAGACTTTGATTTTCCCAGAGTCAAATTCCGAAGGCTGTGTAGAGGAGCTCGGTGCAGGGTCACCAATATCCACATCCTTGGCGGCACCCTGAAATTTTAGAATTATTTTCACAGTGTCAGCAATCAGACTCCTCGACTAAACCGGGATTTTTCATTATTTGCGTTACAAATTTTTCACCAAACGTTATTAAAGATTTCCATGATAGCAAGTAGCAGCATATATTAAAGAAAACAACAACGGTTTTAAGACTTGACATGTTTCGGTGTCATTTATTCAACACCATCTTCAGAAGTGAGAATACAGTGGCCACCTAGCTAGGCCTAGCAACAAGTAATGAAGCACACTCAGACACAGTCAGTTACAGGGAGTGACAATGAACTAGACCAACAATGGCAACCTGTGGTGTGTCAGTTGCCTATTGAGATTGGGCTTGCACCAACTGATGTGTAAAGCCTCACGAATTTTAAGCTCCTTTGTTGTTACTGCCTGGACTATTACTGCAAAGTCACTGAAAGAGCACTGCTGATAACAATGATTGGAGCTCTGTAGGTGCATATTTACATGTGAATTTCTGTCAGAATTTAGATGTTCCTTGGTCCTGGTTTTCAAATAGCGAACAGTTTCGCCCATATAACTGGAGCCACATCCAGCAGAGATAAATTTGTATACTACCTTAGACCGTAGACCCATAGAAATTTTGTCCTTAGGGTTAAATAAATTCGACAGTTTTAGAGACTTGAATGTTAATACAACTCTTTAAAGTCCTTCTCCCACGCGTTGTTAACCTTTATTACATGGTTAGAAGATGTTATAAGGATCAAAGAAGTGCCTACCCCATAACTAATACACAATCCGTACTCGAAAAAAATTTAAATGAACGCGCCACTCACGATTCGCACCCGAAGAAACACC
>NMRA01000020.1:1159082-1210626 GCA_002633005.1 Phoronis australis | reverse complement strand
TTGCAATTTCATGCTATTTTTGCTTCGCGGTATTTTCCCTCAGTGATGTTGAAAGCCAATATTATTCCTATTCTGAAAGTCTCAGAAAATGATCATCGGATCATCGTGTTCCATTAAATTTTAGGGTAATTAGCTTGCTGTCCTATGTTTATAAAACATGTAGTGGTATTCTGAATGCAGGACATCATCTTACATTGAGAAGTATAATCTGCTTGCTGGGAAGCGAAATATAGTTTTCGAAAAGCTAGACCACTGTATGAACCATGTCTTTCATAGGCATCTATAATACAAAAGAGGAAAAAAGAAAACCTTCCAAATTTGTAACATTTGTTGATATGAGGAAGGCATTTGGACATGCACAAAAGTATTTATCATTTTATAAACTTCTATGAAATGATATTGATTGCCATATGTATAATGCCATCAAAGCATTTGTGGTTCGTGTTCAGATTTCCCGAAATTACAAATTGGTTCCCTGTAAGTTTTGACGTACGACAGAGTGATATGTTCACTATTGTAATTCATTATAAATATTTAGGTGTCCTTTTTGATGAACATTTGCAATTTCAACAAGCCACTGACGCACTAGCAGCATCTGGTGGCCGTGCAGTTGGTGCTATGCTCTCCAAATTTGAACGGAGACTTCTGCGAAATGTGTGAGTCTATCACAGATGGCAAGACACTTGGCAGATCTGCAAAAGTTATCTGAGAAATCTAGCTTTCTATATTTTTCACTTCAAATGCAATCGTTCAATGCTCTTCAAGAATCAAACAAATAAAAAATCGCAGAAGTGAAACAAGGTTATAGTTACCTTCTTTTTCTGTTCTCCACTGTTGTTTTTTTTTGGTGCTGTCAATATTGGTTCACTACTGTTTTTTTAAGCCTGCTTTCTTTGTTTCACTCTTTCGTGCTGCTTTCTTTGATTCATTTCTACTGCTCTTTGGTGCTGCTTTGTCTTGTTTACAGGCATTTTTCCAGGGTATCACATGAGCCAATAGTCCCACCATCAGATCCCTAAATTACACCAATGGAAAGCGATGATCAAAATCGTATACAAAAATATTGTTGCTATTTTTTGTTTGATGAGGATATAAGTATAATCAATATATCCTCAAAAGATTGCAGATCAGTTACCGTCAATTTTTTATCATAGATCCCCTGGAAGACCAATGGTATGCCCCATCGATCGTTCACTGAATTTTCGTCTTTCATCCACCCATGCTCGACATAATGCCCACCAATGCTGTAGTGGTAAGTAAGCACCCAAAGCCAACTTTATCACCTTGAGCACTGAACGTAACTTACGGTGCATAGGCGCTACGTTCAAATGCCAAAAGGTGGTTGGCTGCGCCTACGCCCCACTACAGCATTGATACCCATTTTTGGTTTTTGAGTTTCCCAGTTCAAGCACTCAAGGCAATAACCCGAACAGGTACGTTATATTTTCATTTAGCATAGAAACTAAGGCAAAAAGCTTAGGAGAAAACGGATGTGCTGGGTAAAGAATCCAGTGCTATATATTCATCTTGCAAATTCTCTGTCTTTGTTGTATTAGCTATAAAACGGTTATTGGGATTTTCTTTGACAAAGTCCAGAATACTACAATACTACAGCTGCCATGTACTCTCTTTGTTTTCCCAGTAACTTCTTTCCTTTGCATGGCAAATTCCTGTTCGGGTGCTACTGAGTATTTGCCGGTGTTTTCAACTGAGCCCTGAAATGTTCAAGCCAAAAGTTAATGAACTCAATTGAAAACAGAGAACAAGGTGAATTTTTTAGATGGCTTCCGTTTTACTTTCTGAAAACTATAGATGATAAGGAAGACGATACCTGCTGTTTGTAGAGTCGGTCGAGACATTGAAACACCTTTTTGGGAGTGAGATTATGGTAAAATTTTCTGGGTTTATCTTAACCACCAGGTTATTGATAACTGCACTGGCCACCTTGTTGACACTCTGTCATACAATAACACTAATCTTTGGTAGAGACAGCAAACGTTTACCTGCTGCCTGATGAACTTAATGTGTCACATTTGGTGAAAATCGGCTGACCCCACCTTACCGCTGGGTGGCTGGTGCTCTCGTGGACAAGCACTTAAAATCACAAATCTCGTGCACTCAAATTATATAGAGTTGGCGTTTCACGTAATATATTCTATGTCCCAAACTGACTCCGGATGGTACATAGGTGTAAGATTTTGAAACAAACTTATGCGCATGTTGCGAGGTATCGCGCTCTAGACCCTTCACATTTATTTCACATTTACTTACACCATCACAAGCGTGCATTATTTTACTATTACACCGTCGGATCATCTCCATATGAAACTGCATGCGGTATTCTCAGGCTAAAAAGCATTTTGTACTATGAGGTATGAAAAATGCCAATCGGCTATTTCTGTTTTTGATAACTGGAAATATTTTTGAACGAAGTCCCGCAATGTCGTCGATTTCCACATGCTGTGTAGTGAGCGGACTCGTCGGTTCATCACCTGAGTTCTGGTTTACATCATAGCAGACTCCGAGATTTTGTACATGTATAGACCGTAATTATACGCAAAGCTTTCTGAAAACCCTGGTCCGTTAGCATTGCCTATTGAACCTCTATCATGACGAGATTTTCTGCAGGTCATTATCCCATGTGTTTACCTTTCAAGATTAATTCACTAAGCTTTCTTTTCTTGAATTTGAAGTTGACCATTTTGAATTGCCCCTTAAAGCCATCGTATGTGGATTCCCTTTTAAAAAGAGAGAGATAAGCGAAATCTTCCATTTGGACCACCGCCTAATCCAATTGATTGTTTGTGAATATTTCAAGAGGAATAGCGACCCGGCAGTGGAATGTCGCCATCATTTCACGACGACGATGTAACGATGAGGTGCAAGGGAAACGAACCACCTTCACTAGAAATTGGGAAATCCCCGGTGATTATTGAGTTCGGACCGCCTTCTCATATTGATTCTGGAATTAGGTTTATCGAATTAAAGCGACGTCCTCGGAACACCAAAATTTCTGGTGAAACTGGGTAAATGTTTTTTACCCGAAAGACCAGCGGGTCCGCCGGGTGTAGGAGCGACACCGAGGCAAGTGGCCTCTGAGGAGAAGAAGGTAGACGTGAATCATCGAGGCACGATTACAATTCTCCTAAGCAACATCTAATAGAAGTAAAGGCAGAAACTGAACTAAAGTGGCGGTTATTACTCAGAGTTGACAGTGTACTAGCACATTTCATTTGGTCTTTAATCAGGTGGTGGTATTTATGGCAAACTCTGCTCTAAGTGATAACTTTCCAACTCTGAAACGAACCCTGTTTCTTGAAAGTATCTGGACAAAACCTACACCAACAGAATTCTAGGATTTTATAAACTTTAAGGCTGATGCAGTTCCATTAACAAATTAATTACGTTGGCATATGGGGAAAAATTATCAATTATATGTTATAAAATGGTTGATATTAATGCAAGAAATAGACAAATTGTCAAATACTGAGTCACACCTCGTTCCTGTTGTGTCAGTTTGCCAGTTATTGAGATTTCAATCGTTGATTTTATAATTCAGGCCAACGTCATTGTAATTCCGATCGTATGGCACGCAGACAAGTTCAGAATACTCTTGCCGTTTTCATTTTTGTTAAAAGAGAATGCCACCCGATTTAATTAGGCTTTTTTGCCGTCTTAATCGGTTTATATCCACATCGCTCGCATACGGTCGACCTCACTTTGCCAAGAGGTGTCGCGTTAACCTGTGAGGAAGGTGAGACACGACGCTAGCGACGTCAGTGGTTCATATGCAGGGTGAATGCCGCTATGTTGCCGTGCATCGTTCCCGTTTGTCTGAGGCCAAAGCGGAACCCGAGTGAATTCGTGGCACCCGACGAGTAAGTAGATTTGCAGTTTCGTGGCTAATTCACCAACATAATCACGTGCACATACTTTGGCTCACTAGTATAGTATTTTCTTGACTGGAAGTTTAGTTTCCACTGAACTTTGGCTGGTTTATGTTCGTGATGTCTGATCACTTTCCGAGCCACTGGCCATGATAACAAGCGTTTTGTGTTTATAACTCAAAAAATCACAAGTCTAAGCAACACAGATCTAGGTTCTCCTGTCTGTATCTCAGGAAAATACTTCGAAATTATCTCCGAAAAGACCCCAAACTCCTGCTACGGACCTTATTGGCCTGCCGAACTTTGTAGGCTACGGTGTGTCCAAATACCAATAAATCCGTAAGAGTGTAATAAAACAACACGTTTTCATGAGAACTCGATGTATTTTCAAGGGTTTTACATCGAAGTTTGGTGATTTATTGGTGTTAAACGATGACTTCAAGCGATAAGCTGACACCAGTAACCAGTGTTGTGAACTGCTAAACAGACTGCTTGTGGAACCGATGACATCATTTTATAATTTCAACACCTCCGTCTGCTGTCATGTGTCAGGTAACGCTACCGTACGTGTCGTTATCGAGTAGAACTACTTGATCTAAATTGATACAAATTAGGTTGTTTTTTGGTGGCATGCTCCTTTAAGATCGTTTGAAAATGATTTTAACGCAAACCATCTTCAACAAATCGTATTCCCAAACGATACCCTATCAACATAATATGCTTTCAAACTAAACAGTTCAAAATGTTAGCCTACACTTCACGGATTAAATCCTCAACAATTTAGTTATTTTTTCCAAACACTCAGTTTTGTTGTCCACTTGTTCATGATAAGACCAACAACTTGTTGGTAACTTCGGCGATATTTTTGTGAGGCGATGAGATAAATTTGTCGTATCAAAACTTTCCAAGAGTGTTTCACTTTAACTCTATCAGCGGCGTTTTTGGCATGTTGATTGCCTTAGAGGCTTGGTTTGCAAATCCTTTCTGCCTCTTAAGCGCTACTGTATCTATGGCAAGGCACGAATTCGGATTTTTGCTGTTTGTAAAGTCATCCTCCTTATCATGTTAAAGCACCCTTTAGTTAACAACTTCACTTTAGCTTTGCCAAATAGTTTTCGACTTAATGAACTTTAAGTTTATTAATTAGTGTTTAAAACTGGTCAGAGAATCTGCAAAACAATAAGAAATCAAAGAAAATCTGCGTATGCTCAGTGCACGAGTGTATGCTCAGTGCATGAGTGTATGCTCAGTGCATGAGTGTATGCTCAGTGCATGAGTGTATGCTCAGTGCATAGAAGAGTGTGGCGGGTGGAAGCCATTAAATGTACTTCAGTTAGTTTAAAGCTTTAACCAATGGTAAGTTTTTAACAACCCCAATATTCTATTCTGCGTAAAGATCAATTTTTGACATAAGGCAAGAATATATTAAATTTTATGGTTATGATTGTCCATGAAAGTATATAAATATATACATGAACATGAATGCAATAATAACACAAAGAGAGCCTTTAAGTCTGGCTTAGCGCTTCACAAACGTTTCATGCACATCTTTTTGTGGAATTTTGAAAATTCATCGCATACATGTAGACGCAAAAATATCAATTAAAAATATTACTTTATTTCACTAGAATCAAAATTTTGCGGAAAGAATTTGGAATTATGTTCCGCTAAAGGGTTCGCTTGACTAAGTCTCAGAATACAGTAATGGTGCAATATACATGTAGAGACTTTTACAACGTTGTGTTGAACTCCTCCACCAATTAACCACCTTGTCGTGGAGTTGAAAACCCCGTTACACTGATTGCAGTTATCACAGTCTGAAATACATAAGCGCTCTTTAATCTGTCTATTGCTTGCCAAAAGTCGGCGGTGTACAAAATAAACCGAGATCACAGGCTGTTAAAAGGAATGTACGCTTTCTTCAAGTACTGACAGAAATCAATGACAGTTTTTACTGTCAGTAGGAATGGGACAACCCGTGGCTCTTCACCACAGTGATAGCTTTGTGGTGACTCGTGATAGGGAAGTCCCAGATTGCACAGCCACACTTCAATTTACCACAATTCTTCCGCCAAGCACTTTTCTTGCCTCGGTTTTGCTCCATTGGAGTTTCTCGTGTTATTTGTAGGTGCCTTGCTTTTTCAAGTTCTCGTCTGCATGAAGTGTATTCGACCTTTCAATGCCAACGAAGTATTACTGCTGTGTTGTGGGCTGCAATTCCGACAGCAGAAAGTCGATGAACTTGAGAAGTTCCCGTGGATGCAATATTTTTCGACACGATTTTTGAGAATAAGCCTGACTGACATTTCTGAAATGGGACCAATGTCACGATGTCACAACGCGTTTTCCTACCTCCAGGGCAAAGGAGATTTCTATCCGGAACCGTCGTATTACCTTGATTTGTTCTACTGAATTTTGTCCTCGTTCTCTTTCCTATCAGTCTGGTGCTGCTGGTTGTCAAGAAATATGCTCTTGTGGATGCTACAATACAACAACGTGCAAACTAACTAAACATAAACGTGTTTATAGGCGTTTCATGCTCGATATGTTTATAGGCATTTCATGCTCGATTTGGTCGAAAATACTTCTCCTAATCACCAACTACTGTGCTCAAAGTGAACAAACAATAAGTGCTAAAAACAAAGGCATGTCCGGGAAACGGCCACTGGCACTTTTTTAAACTATGGAGAACGCCTGTTGCAAAAAGCGACTGATAATGTTTAGAACGCATTGCACCTAAAATGATTTTTAAAATATTTTTTCAGTTTGTGGTCCCAAGACGACGGTTTTGTGCATGAGCTAGTCATTTTAGGTTTACAAAGAAGACACTTGATTTGTTAATATCACCAAAAACAACACCACATCACGATACTTACCGGACACGATTGAGTGATTTACGGCGGATCATTTTCGACACAAAACTCGTTCTTGAAAACATTTGGCAATTTCCAACGTACTTCATATTCACATCGTCGCTATATGTTGTGTTTCTATCTAATGTGACCAAGCAATCACAGAAATAAGGAATTAGCGCGCAAGTTCTACTTTAAGAAAACTTCCATGATAGTCATAATCCAGCTTCTATGGGGGTATTGCATGAAAAGAACATTTCCTTTGTGGACATAGGCGTTGTCTGTCTTTATCTACATGCAATTATCGTGAGATATATTTTGAAGCAATTCGACCTTCAAGCATATGGAAAAGTAAGATTTTAGACGAAACTAAAAATTGTATGTGATAAGTATTCTCGTGTTCTTCCAAATGTGGTGGGGAAGCAAGCCTTTTTGAAAGAATAAAATTATTGGCAACAGGTCTGTTACGTCAGTCAGTCACATCAAAGCATAATCATGTGACTGAAAAACATCAAGTTCTTGACACAAGGGACAAAGTCAAGCTACTGTCAGAGCCAACCGTGACACAAATTACATATTAGTCCACAGACTACATTTTCATGTTCCGTGCAACTGTGAATGAAAACTATTACTCACGTAACGATAACGAATGTCGTTATACCGAAAGCAGCCATCCAGAAGAAGGTGAAACCGTTAAAGAAAGTTACAGTTCTTTCGTAGACAAAAGTCCACAGAAAGTTGCCGGCAAATGAGCAAATACCCTCCACTGTAGCTATCAAGGAGAACAACGAACCTGTAAATGCACAGATGTTGACCACATTCAATTCCAGTAAGGAGCAAGACGTCTGGAGTTTTCCGCGCATGCCCACTAGTTAGGAGCATTAATTTTCACAAACGTACAAGCGCCTGGCCAAACATTCTGTTCATTACGGTCAAACTCTTAAGAAACGGAAGGTGTAGACGGTGGATCGGCTATCACTGTAGTACATTATATTGTCACATGCATTGCACGGCCTGATGTAGTCGGTGCCGGCTACATCCGATTGCTTAAAACACATCATTTGCGAACTTTTCGATGCAACTTATTCAAACACTCAGATGGTACCATTGTAACTTGTATTCGTTTTTCCTGAATGTGAGCAAGTATGTTTACAAGCCAAATTTAAACGGATGTTTCAAAAGCGTTATGTATTCTAATTCTGCATAGCCTCTGACACAGCGCCACCAACCTTTCGTAGCACTGTGAAAGAGTATATTCTTCCGCACTGTTTTCACGGTGCGGCATACATTTACCCTGGTCGAATAATAGTGATGACAAAGATATTATGATTTTATTCTTTCGTTGCATTACGCAGGGCCGGATTAAGGGTTTGGTGCCCCCAAGCCATCAGAAGTCCGAAGGTCCCAGTAAGTAACTGAAATAGGGACTCTTTTATTTTGTGCAAACCATATAATTCATACTTGAAGCTGCTGTAATAAGCAAAAATCGCTATTGATTGTATTTGCAATTGAACACACATATTTTCTTACCTACATTCACTTTATGACAGCAAGACAAATCACGCTTACTCCCACCGCGGACAGATACAAAATAACAAGCCATAAAGTGAGAATACTGTATTTCTTGTATAATCAAATATTAAATGTTGGTGAAAGTTTCACGTTCAAAGATGGATTGCGACTGAATTTTGATGCTGATACCGCTTCTGGTAACACGGTAGATTGGTTGTTGTTTTTAGAGAATAGATGAATGCACCGAAACACTAAACCCACCTTGTTCGGTAGGACGCACCATCTTTGACATAGCGGACCTCAGGACTGGAACACACATGTACTGAAATAAGCTGACACCAACAGCTGCAAAACAAAATGTAATGAGAAAATGTTAGGGACACCTGCTGAACAAATGACGTTCAGCAAAACTTGAGAGTACAGTAAGTTCATATTTTTATGTCTATTCTTTCAAATAAAAGGCCACCGGCCCATAGTACACACCAAGTATATTCAGAGATACAATGATGTATGAAAAAAGCAAAATTATATAACAATCAGAATTTAGACACTAGCTCTTATGAGAAAAGCTTTCCTGATGAATTTTGACAGATTAACTGAGAAGGTACTTGAAGCGTTGTTCGTGTACCTCAAAAAGAGCGTGGTATCGCATTTTGACAGTTGTGGAATACAGAGGTGTGAGAAATAGTTTTGATAAATGATTGGACATTAAACATATTTCCATCTTAGACGTATTTTGGCAGCATTTTTTCATCACGCCTTGTGTATGCTAAAATGCTGATGAACTAGCTACGAAGGCAAAAATGATAGTTCACAGCTTTATTCAATTTGACATATATATTTGCGGTTTAGATGTTGTGACTGCTCTTACCATTTTTAATAGTGCATGGTGACACCGATACTGATGTACATGTATGATGCAGAGGTTTGGGCAGTACAGCGGTAGAGTTCCAAAGAAAACATACATATTATGAAGACAGGTATGGAGATGCAGGTGAAGACGGTAGGTACCGAGTTAGACCTCGCCCTATAGGGAAACTGCGTAATTGAGGCTGTACAAACTCGACCCTCCCGCACTGGCGTCTTAAGCGAGTGTAGCCGATTTTGAGCCTCCTCAGTCTGCGGACTGTCCTGGTTTCAGAGTGATAACTAAAACCTTTATTGTATCACTATTTAGTTTTCTAACCACTTTAATGCCGAGTAATGTGCGTCCCGAACACGGTGCAACTGACAACTGTTGTTGTTGTTGTTGTTATGGCGCTTCTTGTTCCCCCTACTGTGCGTTATCGTGACATTGAGTTTTGCTTCAATGATTTTTAGCAAATGACTAGAACGCACTCTTGACTGGTAACTGTGTCTAATATTCCGACAATTTCCTGACAAAATAAATACTGATCAAACGTTAAAAGCCAAGGCACGGAACAGCTGACTGACAATTCGTAGGAATTAAAATAATCACCTGTTATGTGCGTTTTTGTAAAAGCGCAATAAAGAATATCTCCTCCGCCTTGCCACAGTTTTGCGTTTAGGTCAAGTCACACGGAAAGAGATGATCGGGAGCAAATTTGTGTGTAAAAAATTACACGGTGCAGTTTGACACCACGGTGACAACTTTTGTTGAAAATACACGACACTATCTCACATAATCTTACTTTTTAGGGTTATTGAACATCTTTCAGCTGTACGACTGAAAAAATGCATATGTCCGGAAACCTGCCTTATGAATATTGTTAAAACTGAGCCTCACCAGTCTTAAAGTTAAACCTGATGTGAGATTTTATAAACCTGAATGGAGAAATGAAAACCTGATTATACCAGATTTAAGCTGGAATTTTCCAGGTTTTACTAGAGCAATGGTCTAAACGTTAAACCACCTTTTTGAGATTCATACTGTCTTTAAACCTGGTCTAGATCCGATTGAAACCGGGTTTAACTAACCATCCATATGGAATCGACTTTGTACAATAGATACTATGAAGTGTAGAGTATAAATCAAACGTGGCTCTTGCGTTAACTCAATATTAGATGCCAGGTATCCAAAACGCTTAAAACCACCCGGCCATATTGAACGACAAATGTCTACATTCTGAGACTTCGTGTCGAAGTTCAGTATTCATAAAAAGATACAAAACTTCATGCCGAAACCAAGGCCTTGTTTTGATTTTAGCTAAATGTCAGATTTCTGACAACAAATCGCCAAGAGTAGATTTTTTTGGTTTTGCTTTTTAGCCTGCACCCGGGCAGGATAAACATTTCTGTCTTTTGACGTGGCGCTGTACACATTCCGACTTAAGCCAGTTAACGTCAAACAGACAAAGCCATCGCTACACTGCGATTTTTCGCCAGGTTAGTTAAAAGACAAAATACCGGTACTCTTCAAAAAGCAGCCTCCAGTGTCAGCACTTAGCATTAATTTGGTTCTTGATATTGGGGCTAGGTGTCCATTATACTGTAAGGCACTAAAAACGAATATAAGCCTCACTTCCGTGTTATGGCAAAAGACGACGGACAGAATTCAGAATAGGGACGACATGAAACTATACCATGTCGGTATAGTCAGTCCAACCAAGTCGAAAGGGTGCTTGGCAACAATTTCTGCGCTTCACGATGCCACCACGTGACACCAAAATTCTCCACGTCACTCTTTCTAACAAAGAAAAATTACGCACTTACCTAGATAAGTAAGAAATCGGTTCTTTGATAAGCCAAGTATGATGTAGTGTGCCACAAATGACACGCAGGCTATCTGAACAACTGTCAAGTGATTTAACTTCATCACTTTGAAGAATAAAACAAGGCCAGAACCAACTCCAATGGATACAATTAAACTAGTAATTGCAGAATAAATACCAATTTCAGACGACGAAAAGCACAAAGGCGAGTCTATCAAAAAATAACCCACAATGGTCGCACTTGACACCACTACAAGAAAAAAGAAACAAAGTGCTAGCAACAACAGTAGAAGTTTGACAGGGCGGTGAGTAGACTTGTCGTCTTGGAGCACCTTGAGACCATTTCGTAGTACACTGACGATATCAATGGGTGAATTTGGTTGCTGGACAATCGTTTCAGGGACAAAGAACAACGCATACGTGAATGATAATGCAAGAATCCCTGACAGCAATATGGCTGACCACAGAAAACCGACACCGGTTATCATGTAGCCGAGGCCGAAATTGGAGATAAAAGAACCAACTGTATGTAACAATTCAACTAGCACAATTCTCCGTGCTCTCGTTTCGGGGGTCGAACAGTCGGCCATATAAGCAAATACGGAAGAAAGGAACACTGTGTAATAACCGCTCAGACCATTGACAAAATACCCAATCAAGAGAAAATAGATACTCATTTCGAAATAAATAACTGGAATATAGACAAAAATATTGACGAAGGCACCAAACGCAGGCAAGATAATTCCAGGTCGTCTACCGCGTTTGTCGATATAGCCGCCAATGTATGTAGCCGAAATAATGGCCGGCAAGGAGGACACCATTAACGCGTACAGCGAAAGTGTAGCAGCTTCGCTTTCAATTTGTTGCTGCAGCACGTAAGTTGGATCTGACTTATTCACGCTACACAAACTTCCATTGTCGGCGTTACCAATTCCCGCCTGTGTATAATTGTATTTCTTGCCTATCTGCACGAAAACATACTGCCCACCGACTGGTATCATACCAAACAATCCCAATGCGTACATGAAGACGACAGGTTCCAAAACTATAGATCGCTTGGGCTTCTGCATGACCACTGACAACAACAACGGTTGAGCTTCGTCATCATCTTTCGGCGCCATTCTCGTCAAAACAGTGGGCAAGACGTCGGTTGGAAGTTAAAGAACCTAAAATTGATCAAATATTATTAGTCTCGCAATGGTTGTACACTATATAGTCCAGTCATTCTAGGGCTCCAGAGGGCCCAACCTAGAAAAAATTGCAACAGAAGGTTTTTTTGCATGAATGGCATCTTCAAACATCCCTTGGTGTCAGAAAAAAAATCTACCGAAATCGGAGTGGCGGAATTCGGTTTTTCAAGATGGCCGACAAAATGGCCGACAAAACCGGTGATTACTGTTTTCTGGCATATTACTCTTATGTAACAGCTAAAAATAAAACAATAAAGTTTGTCAATGATTATATACTTTTCATAACAGGCATACCAATCAAAAGATGCCNCATCTTGGAAAATGGCGGACGGTGTCACCACAGCCATGTAAAACCATTTCCAATGGATTTTTTGACCCACAAAACATAGGTAAATCTTTTTGAATTTTTACTCTAGCACATTCCACTCTTGAGTTGTAGTGCGCATCAGAAAATCTGGCGGCCATTTTGTCCGCCATCTTGAAAAACCAACTTCCGCCACTCCAATTCCGGTAGACTTTTTTTTTCCCACTAAGGGGTATGAAAGGATACGATTTATGCAATAAAACCTTCTGTTGCAATTTTTTCCGGGTTATCCGTAGAATGACTGGACTAATAGATGATCTCAAAACATGTACAGAGTTAGCATTGGGTTGGTAGAAAAATAATTTCTTACTATATCATAGCAAACTATGCGTTGCCAAAACAATTTTCAGAAAGTAGTCGGCTGATGTATTATGCATCCGCTTTGGTGCATCGTGAGTGCTAACCAATCCGACTACAACCTGATGATGCACCTGTGAAAGTATATAGTGACAATATTGAGAACCAGTTTTCTCCAATGAACAACGGGCATTAAACTGGCTCTCAAAATACGGCGACGTTACAAGACTATCACCGTGACAAGCATTGAACGATTTAAAGGGATAATAAACCGTGTTTTCATGACTGCAATCAATCCTCGTTCTAAGTGTCCCCCGCAAATGCACCAATGGTGTCTCCATTGAGTGATAAAAGCAAGCGTGCGTTCAGTAGACGCTAGGACTTACGCTAGGACCTAGCTAAAACCTAGTCAAAGTCACGTGTTCTTGTTTAAAAAGCATGGCAATATCTCACGTTATCTCGCAAAGTCTTGCTTTTTAGCGAGGACCTAGTGTTACTAAACGGGAGGCAGGATTCAACTAACAGCACAAACTCTATGAGTCACAGGATAGATATTGTGGTTCTTGGCGGGTGTTCTTTCCTTCTAGATGTGGTGACAGTTGAAGAGAGTGGTAGAGACGATATTATTTGTTAGCGTGCTGGATCAGGATGCCGAGAAAGTCCTAGTTCAGTAATAGCCCGAAAGCGGCCAGGTTTGGTATCGTTTTCAATGAACTTCAGATGGTAACTATTTTCCGGCAAAATTCAAGAACACAATTCAACACTGAAGCCTATGAGCAAGGTCTTAGCGAATACAAAGTAATTAATAATAGCTGCACTTAGGTGGGTTGAGCTTTTGCGACAATGACACGGTTTCTTGTAACAGTGAAAAAGTTCTCACCACCTGGTTTGAACGTGATGTTAAAGAATCGAACATTTCTCCTTAAGCACGAGATGTGGATTTAGATTTAACTGGTCACACAAATGAACTGGTACCGAATCCTCGGCCATTTCCCATAGACTTGCTATGCGTGAACTTGGAATTTTAATCCCAGTCAAGATCGCGTATGCGTGAACTTGGAATACACTAGGAAACTGGACAAGTTCAAACAAATAATTACGTCCACGTTGATAAAATTTGCATTGCACTAATAATAAAATTACATAAATTTTAACCAATCTTTTTTCAACTATTGGCGATCTTATATTCACCAAACAACAATTGATTTAACGTTGACTCAAATATTCCTCCCATTCCTTGTCACCAGATACGATAAAGCGGAAAGGGGGTAATCATGAGGCCAATAATTACAAATTTTTTTTACACCGAACAAAAAATTTGACATGCTTGCCCAAACAAATATTTTTGAGATTAAGCAGGATTCCAAGTTTACGCACAGCAGATGGATGATTTTCATTCCCGACAACAGCCAAAAGATGTAAAGGCTTACGATCAAGGCATTAAAATAGGTCAAGTTCCTTTCCGATGGACAGCCATAACGGGAGTTTTAGTAATCATCAACGCATTTACTGTTAACAACAGGTTTTGATGCCAGTCCACTTATTTTTAAAATATAGGTGTTATCTTGTTCCTTATTCTGCTCACAAGTCATCTCTGGGCTAGGCAAGAATTATAGGCCTAAATGGCTTTACGCCGTTTCTCACAGGCTCAACAGGCTATAGTTATGATTGATTTGGTCTCACGACGGACGCACTGAAAATCACCTCGGTAATTTGATCAAGGGTCCTTCTAAAAATCATAAGCGATCTCAATAAATTTTTTTTGTTGTTGACAACGGTAAACAGCACTGCCGCCCGCGTCTCTCGTGAACCAACAAAGCGGCTGTGCGACCTCAGTATACCGTAGCTGAGATGGTCCATGAGCACAGTTATAGTATGTTGTTACGACACAGTATACTTACTTCAACATCGCACCGCAAACCCTTATAGCCCAAGCTTCAATAGACGCACATTAAAATATTTACTGCCGATCGACCCTTCAGACAATCTGCCCAGGTGACTGGACTTTGCAACTTGCCGACCTCCAGTCATGACTGATCCAACAGCCAAAAGGTCATCAACACTAATTATATAATAGACAACTATAGTCCGCTTGATATTTTCTTTTGGATGCTCGATATTATGAGATCCTTTAATTATTGTCATGAAATCCGTAATATTCACGATATATATATTGCTTAGTATGTTAGTTTGATAGCATTATTGATATTATTTCTTTGTTTTTAGCAAATGATCTGTGTTTATAGTAATTGTTTAGGCTGTCAGCTGAGTCAGCGACCCATCCGGTGCGTCCACACATTTTTTTGATGAACTCTGTAGTAAACTAGATCTTATTCACCAAACAATAATCAATTTATTTATATTAATCCGATCCTTTGACACAAGTTACGATAAAGGAGCAAATGGGTGATGATGAGGTCAATAATTAGAAACATGCATTTTTTACGCTGAGCAAAAATGTTCACCTGATTGTGCAAATGAATATTCAATTCCAAGTTCACGCACTGCACTAACGTTACTCACTCGACCCAGTTCTAGTTCTTGCGAAGTTAATTAACCGTACCCGAAATATATGAAGCCATCGCCTCATAGGCTGAGCACAACGCGTTTTTTAGAACACGTAAACATACATGCAAATGTGCCAGCATATAATGCATCGGATCTTTGAGTGCAAAACTTTACTGTTATTTCAGATTTATGACAGCATATCGTTTTTTTGTTTTTGCCAATCAGTCATAACCATGTATTAGCTAGTTTTGTGTGCAATTTGGCCTAGCACCCCATGGAAATATTGATAAGATAATTCTATAAAAACATAATGAATCAATGCTTTTGCTCACGCCAGAATGCAAATCACCCGGACCATAGATATTCGACTACAAAGCCATGCTCTACTGTTAGGCAGTGGACCTATATTCCAGGTAGCCTGTTATATAATACTATGCATGCGCGCACACAGCTTGGGGGGGGGGGCTCGGGGGGCTCGAACGAGAGAAACAAAAAGTCCTGGAAAACGAGACAAAAGTTCACTAAAAATATGCAGACGCACAGTTCACAGCCCTGAAGGGTGGTACCCGTTTTTTTTAGTCCTCGCGATTTTTTTGTCAGCAAAAGGTCCACGGAAATTCGAGCCCCCCACTTTCAAAGCTGGATGCGCGCATGCTATAGATCAGGCGCACGCATAACAGCACCTGACAACTTGACGCCATATTGGAGAGTGTTTTTAGTCACGTGACACGGTTTATCGCCGTGTAAACAAACTGGGCAAATTGCCCATTTCAAAGCGCGACATCTAACACATAAAGAGGGGGAGAGTGATTTTTTCAGAAACATAAAAAACATGTGATGCAGCACTTACATGCGTTGTAAGAGTCAATCAGTCGATAGGGAAAATATCAAACTAATAGAAGATTGCAACCAGTGGCAGATTCTCGAGTGGCCTGAGCAGCTGCACACTTGTCGACTCCACTGCGAGAGAAACCAGTAAGATCGAGCAAATTGGTCATTTAATTCGTGTCGCTCGATGCAAATACAGTATATCCAGGAGACGTGCCACACACTCAGGTGGTAGGTACATTCGTGGTGTCCCAATCCGCCTTTTCAATTTGGAAAATTGAACCCGGGTAACTTTGTAATATTGAAATATGACCCGGGTCGCTTTTGTGGAAAATGACCTCATTGGGGTCATCATACAAATGAATGACAGGTTTTTAAACTTCATTATGGCGTTCTCCCGTTCAGTGTCTTTCCCAGAGATTGAGCGGTTGTGAGCGTGTGGTAGCATGTAGCTCCTTTGTTAACTGCCAAGCACAGTCTTTTGTTAGGTATGACAACATGCAAATCAATTAAAAATTGATGACCTAACAGATAATATCAATTGCAGCACATTTCCTGTTTTTTTTTACAAATATAGATCATTTCATATTCAGGACTCAGCCCTCGAAGGGGGCCAATAAGGAAACATTCACGTGGCCTCCCTTTTCGTGTTTTTATAGACAAATTCTTAAGGGGTCGATCACGGAGAGAGGGACCAATGTTGGAATCGATTTTCTCTGTTGTCCTGTTTTTTATGAAATCGTGCAACCAGCTTTCATGTTGAGGAAGGTCACCTCTTGCTGTATCACACGTTGATGGAATAAACTGCCACTTTTTTCCAAGCTTAATGATGTTTAGCCTTTTCATCACAAGATGTCTGTCAGAATATATATATATATATATATATATATATATATATATATATATATATATATACATATATATATATATATATATATATATATATATATAGTGAGAACAGATCCATTTCAAGTTTCCCAAAATTTGTGCATTATGTACTTTTAAATCATGCGGTCAGACTTGTTGACATGTATTTTAACGGCAAAATCTATTTTAGATGGTGTTTACAACTTTGCGTTCTGGGGTCAAAGCACTGTAGAGATTTTTAGAAATTTCTGAGAACAAACTGCAACGGGCAATGATATAATTGGATACGATCACGTGGTTTTTGTTAGCCAATCGCCGAATAAATTGAATATTATAATATCCATGGGTTAAAATCAAAAAGACATTCAGATGCGCTATAGTAGTTGAAGCAAAAAGACTTACTACAGTGTACAGAGGAAATTGTACGACAGAGCCATCTCGTGGAAGATTCTAGAAAGGAGCTTAGCAAGGCCAAGCATTAAGGAACAGGAAGTTAACTAGGAGCTTGTCACTTGCATCGTGGGTGGTAAGATACTGCATGAAGTGTTGAAACTGTGACCAGCAAGAAGAATTGTGGGTAGGAGAAATTGCCTGCAAGTGTTACATCCCCAGAGACGGTGACCAGCAAGTACACTGTCACAACACAGTGTGTGTAGTTTGAAGATTCACCAACAGGACAGTCATCCAACAAGTGGAGAGTCCTAGCTTGAATAGCAGATAAGACATTTGATTATTTTGGTTGATTGACTGAAGTAATCTTTAAAGAGGGCGCTAGCGTAGTTACTCTTCTTTGTAGTTGTTTACTTAATTAACAACAGGTTTCGCTAATTAGTGGTTATCATAAAATAAATTAATTACTGGAATTAATTATTCACTCTCCATCTACGCACAACCTCAAGCATAGCTAACTTTTAAACAAACCCGCTGTCAATCTCTGACATTTGGGGGCCTGTCTGGGAGTAGTTTATATAAAAGTTTACAAGGTTGTGTTGAATTGGTTTGAACACAGTAATTACCGTTTGAATATTATTTAATAAAGTGAATTCTGGGAATAAAACCCTTCATCTAAAATGGATTTTGAAAAATATATGGCGCAAGCGAAACAATTTGGTTTTACCGGTGAAGCTTAAGGAAGTGCACAGAGGAGCTCTTGCGGCAGGCCTTGGAGCGTGAAGAGCATGCCTATAAACGGGAACTGGAACAGGCAAAGCTTGCACAAGAACAAGCAGAGCGTGCCCATAAACAAGAGCTGGAAAAGGCAGAGCTTGCACGGGAACAAGCAGAGCGGGCCCAAGCGATGGAGATTGAGAAGCAGAATGCATTGCAACTCCAGATTGACCTCAAAGCGACCCTTAGTGGTGGGGCTGTAAGCAGTGACGTACGAACCAGTCGTCCCAAACTTCCAAGGTTCGATGAGCACGTCGACGACATGGATGCCTTCCTAGCCCGATTTGAGACGTTCGCCACAAGCCAGAAATGGGATATCGGAGTGGGCTGTGGACTTGAGTCCATTGTTAACAGGAAAGAGCCTACAGGTATTCAACAACATGTCGTCCGACCAAATTAAAACTACGACCAACTAAAGATGGCGCTACTGCACAGATAGGAACTAACTGAAGATGGGTTCCGACGGAAGTTCAGAGTGTCCAAGCCTGAAAAGTGCGAAAACGTGTTCCAATTCGGGGCAAGACTAAAAAGTTTCTTTGACCGATGGACACAACTGGCAGAGGTCGAGGTGACTTATGATGAACGCAGAGACTTACTGATCCGAGAGCAATTTCAGGGAGTATGGCATCCTGAGATATCTGTGTTCCTGAGGGAACGGAAACCGAAGACCTTCGACGAGATGTCGGCCATTGCTCAACAGTACATGGACGCCCACTGTACTGCTTTGTTGGGCAAAGGGTTCGAAAAGAAAAACTTGGGACAGGTAGCCAGAAGACAGGCACTGCCAAGCAACACAGAGGAACGAAGGACAGAGACTCCTCGTTCGACAATTGCCAGAAACAAGGTGACATGGAGTGTTTCAATTGTCATCGCAAGGGTCATCTAGCCGGGGACTGCTGGATGAAACAATCACAGTCCAAAAAGTCCGCTGCAAATGAGCAGTCGTCCTCCTCGCAGCAACAACGGACTAAGAAGAAAAACGGGAATGTCAAGCTGTTGCAGCGACGGGTAGCCCGGTACAGCAGCATATAGTTGATGGCTGTTTGACAAGCACAGAGAACCTCCAGCTGACCCCAATATGCTCGTTTGTGATAGTTTCGTCAACGAAACAAAAGTACGCATGACGCGTGACACTGGTAGTGCATCGGTGAAGACATTCCTAGTCAAAGAAAGTCAACTGACGGGGAAACAACACATCTGTGTGTTAATAGATGGGAAAGCACGATCCTTCCCATAGCGAAGATTGAGGTAGACACTTATACTTCGTTGATGAAATCGAGGCTACGTGTAAGCGTACACCGATATATGACCTCATCATAGGGAATGCAGTTGGCGTCAGCAAGGATCCTGATCCCAATTGGCAGCCACAAGACTGCGACATGTCTGCAGTCACTACTAGAGCACAGGCTAAGAAGAGAGGAAAACCCATCAAGCTTTTGGCGGTGACTCCATCCGGATTGGAAATCTCGACCTCAGCAAGTTGAAGAACGAGCAAAAACATGATCCTTCCCTATACGTAAGCTCATGGAAATTGTTGAGAAAGACAAACCAGCAAGAACACATGATAGAGGTCAATACTGGTGTGAGAAGCAAAAGGGGGTCCAATACCGAGTGTATGCTGATAACACCAAAGAGTTGCGTCAGACAGTTGTCCCTGTCAAATATCGACAACAGGTTATGACGCTAGCTCATGAGTCAATTGTTGGTGGGCACCTTGGTGTGAAGAAGATCAGTGATAGAATGGCCAGTAGCTTTAATGACCAGGAGTTGGCAGTGACATAAATCGTTTCTGCAGATCATTTGACATCTGCCAGCGAACAACTCCTAAGGGCAGGATCTCTAAAGTGCCATTGGGTGAGATACCACTTGTGGAAGAACCGTTCCAGCGTATAGCTGTTGATTTGATTGGCCCTGTGTCACCAATCACAGACAGAGGCAACCGGTACATTCTCATCATCGTAGACTATGCCACAAGATACCCAGAGACAATCCCTCTTCCCAGAATAGAAGGTGAGCGAGTCGCAGAAGCACTGTTTGAAACCTTCTGTAGAACTGGCTTTCCACGAGAGATGCTTAGTGAATGTGGGACACAGTTTAACTCGGAAGCACTGAAAGAAGTTGCTCGGCAACTGTTCACCACTCCGTACAAGTGGAGTTTTGAAAAGATGTAGAAGGCATTTTTTATTAGAGTCACAACATTTGCAATTTTGACTGTATTTTGTATTGTATTATGAAAACATATTTTTAGTATACAAGTCTGTGGTTGGTGTTTTATATCTTTTCACAAGGAATATTTGCAACATAACGTGTTGTCTGTGAGGTAGACAACATTCAAATGAGATAAGGAATGACATTTTGAAACATGGTTTTACTTTTTAGATGTGTGATTACTTTTAAAAAGCCAGAGCAGAATTTAATCTTTACTCTGCATTTAAAAGAGAATAAATCCATAAACTTCATAGTCTAGGAATTTTACTCAAACTACGTATTACAGGGTTGGGAATTGATAACTTAATACAAGGGAATCTGAACCGTACCATGAGCAATACAACATGTACATGGATATAAAAAATTGGTGTTTAGGTTCCACGGGACGGATTCGCGTGTGCCCGGTAACAGTTACTTAGGTACATGAAAAGTTTTTGTGGCTACTTTAGGATTCCCTTCTGTGGTCATCCACGGGAAACCTGGTCGCATAGATTAGCAACGGTCTTATGTACGCCCAAGGTTCTATATCCATGCGACCTATGTTGTTGTTATATCCAACAATGACACAACAAAGGAAAACAATGATACGACCTATGGGCGATATACAAGCGACGAGTTGCCATGGACAGTGGTGGAGTTTGTCTTGTCATTCGAATGTTCTTAGAGAACTGCAAACACGGTATTTCGTCAGCAAAATTTCTGCGGCCTTTTGTTTCAAGTCGGATGAAAAGTTGTGGTCATGCCACTAAACTTATCATTCACTTGATATTACAATGCATTGCATTGTCATTTGATCAACAGAAAATCTGACTTGAATTGGTGTGACGGAGGAAAATGAGGAAATGAGAAAATGGCAAAGCATATCAACTGTAAATCCAAATAACCTACATTTGTCGAGTCTTACCCTGTTGACTGGGGAGGACATAATCAGCTTTTTAAACAAAAAAATGGGGCAATGTATGGTATCTAGGAGTACTGTAGTCCTATGTTGTAGAAAAACATTCAAAACATTTAGGTGGAACAAACACGTTGCAAAATATCGAAAAACATGAAGGACAATCTTATTTTACTCCAAATTTTGTTGCTGTGTAGTCGCTCAAATTTAACATTCTTTTCAAATTACAAGTTTCCGATCGAATCAACTGAACCGGTTTGAAAGGACAATATTATTGAGTGCAAAGGAGTTTATTGGTTAACGAATATGTTCAACATTTCTATAGGGAATCCAGTCCCAAACTTTCGTGTGGACATTAGACACATTTTTAGTCATCAAGTGTAGTTGTCTGTTGACTTTTTTGGCTACTTTTCTATTGTGTCAGGTTCAGAGTAACTCTCGTATTCACAATGGCTCTACTCTTCAATGAAATTATTGTATTGTTCAGACAAACAATACGCCGCAAAATTGTCATTTCTTCAAAAAAAAAAACATTTTGTGATTTAAGCATAGCAAATTTTATTAATTTGGTAGGCCCTTACGCTACGTAATTTCATCAGTTTGACATAATTTTTTTCCCGATGGTATGACGTGCTTCAAAAGTCAAAAAATCATTGCTTGTTAACGTTATCTTGAGCTCAGCCTTTCAATTTCATGCATATGTCTGAATATCTTGCAGAAAGTTGATTTATAAACAGTGGAGTTTTCGTTTAATATGTTTTCGATCATTAATAGCAATTTTCTGTTGAATTTCGTAACTAATCAAAGCGTACATTTTTCTAACCCTCCATTTTGGAAATTATCTTGATGTGTATACATATAGGTTATTACATGGCGAAGTCTTTATCCCCCGTTATCTAGAGCCCGAGTGGATTTTGGAGAATTATCGCCCGAGGAGCGTTAGCCCCGAAGGTAATAATTCTCCAAAATCCACGAGGGCTCTAGATAAGGGGGATAACGACTGAGAACATGTAATAATCTATTTATACCACATACTGAACGAGAAACATTGCAATGAATCGATCTACCTTTCTCGACTTGCCTCGGCTTTGTAACTACTTTCTATGTCAGAGGCCCGGGGTCGGAGGTCTTGACCTTTAAGGAAAGCCGAGCTGTTTTTGTCAAATAATGCTTATACTCAAAACCAATTGAAAATTTAAACAAAATAGAAATAAAGAGAATATATAAATTAAGGCTTAGCAACTATTATAGCTTACTACACATTTTATCTCGCTAAGCTTCGACCGGGAAAATATCGTCTGCGAAAGTAGGTTACCACTAGTAACTGACTATAATGCTCAAGTCAAAGGATACCAACGACACGATACCCGCATTCAAGTTGGAGATCAGTGATTTACAAGTGAGAGAACACGAGAGAAAAATTTCACTGAATTAAAATATCGTTTTTATGGAAATTATGCGTCTTATTTCTCATAGCGTATAAATGTCGGTGCAATGCCCTTTGCTGAACATGCAATTGTTGCGCGTGCTGATTTAACTATTCTATTTTCACGTTCGATGACGTCAATCGCTGAGTAGTGTAGTGGTGAAGTCGGCGACTCGAAACTCTCGAGGCCCGGGTTCGAATCCGGCCTCGGTTTCCCGCCAAAATGTTATCTCACTAGTGAGTTAACTTTATGGGTTATTACACGGTTGTATCTGCCATTCGAGGCTAATTGTGGTATAAGGGTTATTACACGGTTGTATCTGCCATTCGAGGCTAATATTGTGGTATAATTAACAATATTATTTGCTTTCCCCAAGACGAAACGTAACCTCACGTGGTCTGTTGCATTGCCAAAATGGAAACGATCTTGAAATTTGTTGAAAACCGTTGTGACTGATGAGTCATTTATGCACGAGAGATACAGCGTCCAGGGAGTTTTAGATTGTCTTTTCCGACTAAAATGTGTCAGAATTGTATTTAAAGACAAATTTAGTGCGCTTGTGTCCATAAAATATGAAAAACGATGAAAATGAAACGCCAGTCAAACTCTTTACAGAGACTGAAACAATATAACCTTTAGGTACTGAGAGCAGTTAGAAGACATTATCTTTGAATAATGATATCAAAAACGGACAATGCGATTTTACTAAGTTTCAAAACATAAAGCTGGTTGACGTGACCCCCAAAATTACAAGATGGCATACCCCCCGATAAAAATAACCGTTAAAAAATCACACCGCCATCTAGTGGTAGATCGTAAAACTATTCTAAATTACAAATACCAGTACCGATATCATGTTTGTATAAAACAACTGATGAATTTAGATCTCCTAGGTGTTTGAACCTTGGCCTTGTTTTTCGAAATTTGTTTGTGGTCTACAAAGGTATGTAACCAGCATGAAATGATGACAGTTATATTTCGACTTACACAGGTAGGAATCTCGAAATGGTTAAGGTAANCGGTAAATTTTCGGGAACTGTTCACAGTATCAAGTCATAATTACGTACTTCACATATATACTAGTCAAGCAGAATTTTGCCTTCGGTATAAATTTTCAAAAAGACGTCACTCATAATTTTTCGGCCAGCCCTTATAGACTGGTTATTAAAGAGCTTACCTTGGCTTTGTTTTTCGAAATTTGTTTGTGGTCGACAAAGCTCTGTAACGAGCATGAAATGATGACAGTTATATTTCGACTTACACAGGGAGGAATCGCGAAATCGTTTGCAACGTGGGTGGTCTAAAAGAGGGAGCACTTTCCAGTGAACAGGGGGGAGGGGGTTAATGTAACATTGAAACTAGTTTCGACGGCAGCAGGGCTATATTACAGTTTGGAAGGAACAAGTGCCCTTTGAGACCCCATGGATACGCCGCTGGACACTCTGCGGTAAAACTAATAATATCACGTGTCGTTGCAGGAGTTACTTCCGTTGAAGTGAATGCTAGCACAACGTTATGCATCATGCTTGTGGCGTTATTAGGTGTTCATTGAACGACAGTACGATCGACCACGGAACAACAGGAAGCAAACAATAAATTCTAAGCGTAGCAATATGAGAGTTCTTATATCTACAATACTTGCCTCATCTCCTATAATAAATAATATGCGAATCGGCGAGCAGTGTTTGCTTTGTTATTTAGATGTAAACATGCTTTTGTCGAAATACTCACCACTCCAACTTCATGCACTGTCAGGTCCGAGTTATACATTAAGCTAAATAAGCTACATCTTGGGAATACCGCACAAAACGCTAGGGATCCCACCTTGTGGAAACGGAGCCCAAAACTAATTTTTCACTGGTAACCCTTTTAAGTGTAAGTGAACAATTGCGACGATAATGCATTCAAGGTCAAAACTGTCCTTCAAATGCAAGTAGTGAGCAGTAATTAATGTCTATTTCGCCGATCAGCTTAACTCGTTGCTGTAAACTGAGAGGGCGTAGTATGCGTTCCACGTATATCGTTGGGCAAGTCAGCAACTCAAGCATTTTGTTCATGGGGTACCTTCAGGAGCATATGATTGATTGTAGGCAGAGTGTTAGGTATGATCAGCTTTGTCCCGTATAATATATAAATGAAACGTGCGTCACAAGCTCGTTATCAACCATTAACTTATTGCGTAACCAAGTGTCATAAACACTTTGGACCACCTTTTAAAGCGGTGCATCGCCGTATGAGAGGCTTAACTTCTAAACCAAGGTCTGCGGACTTTGGGAATGCCTTCGGGAAACTTAAAAAACATTACCGTGGCTGAATTTGAGATTCAGGTGTCGGGAAATACAACTGAACCAAATTTACTTAACTGACAGTTGGTTAGTGCATGAGTGTATGCTCGGTGCACGAGTGTATGCTCAGTGCATGAGTGTATGCTCAGTGCATGAGTGTATGCTCAGTGCATGAGTGTACGCTCAGTGCATGAGTGTATGCTCAGTGCATGAGTGTATGCTCAGTGCATGAGTGTATGCTCAGTGCATGAGTGTATGCTCAGTGCATGAGTGTATGCTCAGTGCATGAGTTTATGCTTAGTGCATGAGTGTATGCTCAGTGCATGAGTGTATGCTCAGTGCATGAGTGTATGCTCAGTGCATTGAAGAGTGTGGCGGGTGGAAGCCATTATACATGTACTTTAGTTAGGTTAAAGCTTTAACGAACGGTAAGTTTTTAACAACTCCAATATTCTATTCTGAGGAAAGATCAATTTTTGACATAAGACAGAATATATTAAATCTAATGGTTGTGATTGTCCATGGAAGAATATAAATATATACATGAACATGAATGCAATAATGGCACAAAGAGAGCCTTTAAGTCTGGCTTAGCACTTCACAATTGTTTCGTGCACGTCTTTTTGCGGAATTTTAAAAACTTATCGCGTACATGTAGACCCAAAATATGGATTAAAAAAATATTACTTTATTTCGCTAGAATAAACATTTTGGGGAAAGAATTCGGAATTATGTTACACTAAATGGTTCGCTTGACTAAATCTCAGACTACAGTAATCATAAAATATAGAGGCTTTTACAACGTTATGTTGAACACTTCCACCAATTAACCGCCTAGTCGTTGAGTTGAAAACCCCGGTCCACTGATTGCAGTTATCACAGGCTGAAATACATGTGCGCTCTTTAATCTGTCCATTATTTGCCAAAAATTTGGCGGTGTACAAAATAAACCGAGATCACAGGCTGTTAAAAGGAATGTACGCTTTCTGCAAATAGTGATAGAAATCAACGATAGTTTTTTTACTGTCACTAGAAATGTAAATACTCGTGGCTCTTCACCACAGTGATAGCATTGTGGTGACTCTTGATAGGGCGGTCCCAGATTGCACAGCCACACTTCAAATTGCCCACAATCCTTCCGTCAAGCACTTTTTTTGCTAAGCTTTTGCTCCATTGGTGTTTCTCGTGTTATTGGTAGGTGTCTTGCTTTGTCTCGACTGTATGAACTGTATTCGACCTTTCAATACCAACCAAAGTTTTACTGCTGTGTTGTGGGCTGCAATTCCAACAGCAGAATGTAGATGAATTTGAGAAACTTCCTTGGATGCAATATTTCCCAAACGATTTTTGAGATACAGCCTGACTGACATTTCTAAAATGGGGCCAATGTCACGATGTCACAACGCGTTTTCCTACCTCCAGGACACATGAGATTTTTATCTGGGCCCGACGTATTATCTTTATTTGTTCTACTGAATCTTGTCCTCGTTCTCTTTCCTATCAGTCTGGTGCTGCTGGTTATCTCGAAATATGCTCTTGTGGATGCTACAATACAACAACGTGCAAACTAACTAAACATAAACATGTTTATAGGCATTTCATGCTCGATTTGGTAGAAAATACTTCACCTGTAATCACCAACTACTGCGCTCACTGTGAACAAAAAATAAGTGCTAAAAACATAGGCTTGCTCCGTATTTCCTTTCGTAGTTAGTGATTACCAATAAAGCACCCATCATCAGAAAACGGCCACGGGCGCTTTTTTGGAAACTATGAAGAACGCCAGTAACAAAAACCGACTGGTGATGTTTAGAACGCATTGCACCCAAAATGATTGCTAAAACATTTTTTCAGTTTGTGGTCCGAAGACGACGGTTTTGTGCATGAGCTAGTCATTTTAGGTTTACAAAGGAGACACTTGATTTGTTAATATCACCAAAAACAACACCACATCACGATACTTACTGGACACTATTGAGTGATTTACGGCGGATCATTTTCACACAAAACTCGTTCTTGAAAACATTTGGCAATTTTCAACGTACTTCATATTCACATCGTCGCTATACGTTGTGGTTCTATGTAATGTGACGAAGCAATCACAGACATAAAGAGTTAGCCTGGATGTTCCATTTTATGAAAACTTCCATGACAGTCAGAATCCAGCTTTTACGGGGTGTTGCATGAAAAGAACTTTTTCTTTGTGGACATTGGCATTGTCTGCCTTTTTACATGCACTTGTCGGAGTTATTTTCAAGCAATTCTTCAAGCATATGGAAAAGCAATATTTTAGACGAAACTAAAATTGTCTGTGACAAGTATTCACGTGTTCTTCTGAATGTGATGGGGGAAGCAAGCCTTACTGAAACAATATAACTATTAAACAATACTTAACAGGTCTGTTACGCCAGTCACTGTCACATCAAAACATAAACATAATTGACTGAACAACCGTGACAGTACGCAATACATATTCGTGCGCAAACTAGATATTCATGTTCCGTGTGAATGTAAATGATTACTTACGTAACGATAACGAAAGTCGTTAAACCGGAAGCAGCCATACAAAAGAAGGTGAAACCGTTAAAGAAAGTTACAGTTCTTCCATAGACAAAAGACCACAGAAAGTTGCCGACAAAGGAGCAAATACTCTCCACTGTAGCTATCAAGGAGAACAACGAACCTGCAAATGCACAAGGGTTGATCATATTCAATTCCATTACGGAGAATGGTGTCTGGAATTTCCCGGCTTAAACGCATGCCCAATAGTAAGGAACATTTTACAAACATACAAGTGCCTGGCCAATCGCTTTGTTCATTACGGACAAACTCGTAAGAAACGGATGATGTAGACGATTTATCTGCCATCACTGTTGTACATTGTACTGGCACATGCATTATACGGCCTGATGTAGTCGGTACCGGCCACGCCACGTACTGCTTGATACACTATTTGTGACCTCTTTGTAACAACTTATTCAAACACTAAGAAGGTACATGGTGTTCGTTTTTCACTGCATGCTAGCAAGCATGTTCACAAGCCACGCTTATCTTTAAACGGATGTTTGAAAAGCGTTATGTATTCTTCTGCATAGCCTCTGGCACAGCGCCACCTACCCTTCGTAGCATTGTGAAAGAGTGTATTCTTCCGCACTGTTTTCACGGTACGGCATACCGTGGTTGACTAGTAATGACGGCAAAGATATTATAATTTTACCCTTTAGCTGCATTACGCAGGGCCGGATTAAGGGACTCTTTTATTGAACAACAAACCAAACAATTCAAACTTGAAGCTGTTGTAATAAACAAAAATCGCTATTCATTGTATTTGCAATTGAACACACATATTTTCGTACGTACATTCACTTTAGTACAGCAAGACAAATCATGCTTCCTCCGACCGCGGAAGGATATAATGTAACAAACCATACAATGAGAATAATTGATTTCTTGTACATGAAAATATTAAATGTTGGTGAAAGTACCACGTTCAATTGAATTTTGATGCTGATACCGATTCTGGTAACACGGTGAATTGGTTCGTGTTGTTTTTGGAGAATAGAAGAATGCACCGAAATACTAAACCCACCTTGTTCTGTAGGATGCACCATCTTTGACATAGCGGACCTCAGGACTGGAACACTCATGAACTCAAATAAGCCGACACCAACAGCTGCAAAACAAAATGTAATGCAAAAATGTTACGGACACCTGCTGAACAAATGACGTTCAGCAAAACTTGAGAGTACAGTAAGTTCATATTTTTATGTCTATTCTTTCAAATAAAAGGCCACCGGCCCATAGTACACACCAAGTATATTCAGAGATACAATGGTGTATGAAAAAAGGAAAATTATATAGCAAAACTTGAAAGTACAGTAAGTTCATATTTTCATGTCAATTTAATGTGTACAAGAGACAGGTCTATTCTTTTCAAATAAAAGGCCACCGGCCGATAGTACACACCAAGTATATAATAATAAGTGACACAATAATGTAAGAAAGATGGAAAAATATATAGCAACAAGAACACTGAAGCATTTAGACACTAGTTCTTATCAGTGAGAAGGGCTTTTCTGATTAATTTTGACAATCAAACCAAGAAGGTACCTAAAACGTTGTTCGTGTAGGCCTAACTTAAAAATGGCGTGGTATCGCATTGTGGCAGTTGTAGAATAAACCGGTTTGAGAAATGATTATGATAAATTATCGAAAAATAAAATATAGTTCCATCTTGGACTAATTTGGCAGCATTTTTCATCACGCCTTGTGTATGCTAAAAATGCTGATGAATTAGCCACGAAGGCAAAAGGATAGTTGACAGCTTTGTTTAATTTGACATATATGTGGTGTAGATGCTGCGACTGCTCTTACCATTTTTAATAGTGGTGACATTAATACTAATTAATTGGTGTGGAGATCTGGGCAGTACAGTGGTACAGTTCCATAGAAAACATACATATTGTGAAGACAGGTATGGAGATGGGGGTGAAGATCGGAGGTAATGAGTTGGACCTCGCCATTCGGCAGGCTGCTTGTTCGAGACCATACGAACTCGACCCTTCCACACTGGCGTTTTCGGCGAGTGAAGCCGATTCCGAGTCTCCTCAGTCCGCGGACAGTCCTGGTTTCAGAGTGCCTTTATTGTATCACTGTTTAATTTCTAACCCCTTTAAAGAGTTCCCACCATGACCTTGTGTCTCAATAGGAATTTCATTAATACATCTTAAGAGAGTTAATAGCCTTTAGTACACCTGTTGCTAAGTAACAAGACAAAAATTAGTAAAATATATGTTTCTGCGGTCGGGTTAATACACAAGGGGTGGAAGACCGTCTCCGCCGTTGTTGTTTTTACCCGTGCGATACTGAGGAGTTGTGAGGAAAGTCCGCGGAGAGCCGCCTTTTTTCAGACATGAAAAGGTGCGTTTATGGAGGCTGTGGTAACAACAACTTGAATGAGAACGTCTCTATGTTCGAATTTCCTAAATACGTGAAAGTTGTACAGAAATGGCATCAGTTTGTGCGCCGCGCGAGAATGTGAAATGTTAGTGTGGAACATGAGATTCACTCGGAAGCCACACTTTGTTCGGCACATTTCAAAGAATCGTGTTTCGACCATACACAAAAGCGTCGTTACAATGAAGGAATCGCCACCTTGTAAGTGCATTTGCAAATTTTATAAATAACGAACAAACTGCTTCCATTCTTAGGGCGAGTGATGCCAGACCCTCGACCCCGGCGCAGATAAAGTGCTACATGTACTACAAGTAGGCTTGTGCATTGTGTTTAGATTGTGCTCATTCCATCTTTGGAACAGTGAATACGAGTAACCCAGTGATAGCTAAGTGTCTATTTTGTGAATATTAACCACCGCTCGGTTCAGTTCAGCTGTGGCTCACCTATGTCTGCAGCATTTCTCGTGCAAGTGGGTCGAGTTCATACGGCCTCGAAGCCGATGAAATTTCGCTAAATGAGAAATCGAATTCATTGTCTGATTCTTCAAGTACTTGAGTGTGATGCCCGTATCCACTCTCCTCTCTGTCTGCACTTCTCGCTCAAAATCGTCCTCGTATTCTGAGCTGCTGTGGTCCGACATTGCAATTGATTGTCAAGTTGCCAAACGTCTTTCCACCCATTGCATCTTTGGCGGGAAACTTAGAAATAACAAAATTTTCTTCAAAATTAAAAAAATTCGCGACTGTTTGGCATAAAAGGTGTTTACTTAGTTAGATTTTATGGTATTCGTTTCATATCAGCTAACTGAAACCTCAAAAACTAAGACAATGCATGTTGAGAACTCTTTAATGCCGAGTAATGTGCGTCTCGAACACGATGCAACTGACACGACGCAAGATGATTGGTGTCGATAAGCGACAGTTTACACACACCCACACACAAACACACACACACACACACACACACACACACACATACACACACATACACACACACAAACACACACCACTCAGAAACTGGTGGCAAGAGGCGGAAGTTTTAGGAAGGGATGGGGAATGCTCATATGCAACGATGTAAATTGCAGGAGTCAAAGTTCATTATTGTTGATGTTTTTCCCCGTGTGTGGGTGGGCGCAGGTTGTTACAGACCGGTGCTAATAGCTTTCGGTGCGAAGATTGACTGAAGACTGGTTCGAGTTAATCCTTTATTAATCCCGACCGTACGTTCACAAGCCTACTCAAACAAAACGTCCGACGTAGTGTCTGTTTATGCTCCAGCCAGTGCTGCGAAGCCTTGACTTGTGTTGAACTTCTGAAATACTTTTAGCGACTGTTACACTCGTTGGTCCAATAACTTGCTGTCTCTATAGCTGGCTCTCTATTGACTATCGCTGTAACTGCTGATTCTCTTCACTGCAACTCAACTGTAGTTCTCCTGATTGAGCTACTTGAACTGACTTGATCTTCTCTTGAATTGACTTGATCTCCTGACTTGATCTCCGGACTTGATCTTTCGACTTGATCTCACTAACACAAAACTGTGCTTGTGTATTTATAGCCTAATGCATTGTTCTGGAACTTTTCATCAATTCAAGCACATTCTAGAACTTTCCTGAATCTACCAAACCATTCTACAAACACATACTAGTCTAGAATATTCCAGACTGCATTAATCACTGTCATGCTAGAGTCTTCTAGAAAGTTCCACACTATACTGCAGTAAACAAATTACATCATCACTACTGAACTCAGTCTACTAGAAAGTTCCATACTATTCTGTAGTAAACAAATTACATCATCATTGTACTTAACTCAGGGGTCATGCCAATCAAACAGAATAACGAAACAAATTAGTACAACTAAAAATATTGTCAGACTATATTCTGACAGTTTTTTATGATGATATTGTCGTTTTTGTGGTGGTGATGATGTTTGTAATTCCCCCTAGTGTGCGTAATTCGTGACACTGAGTTTTGCTTCATTGATTTTTAGCTGCTGAACGCTTTCATCAGTTAGCAAATGAATGGAAAGCAGCCTTGACTGTTAACACACAGAAGTACACACTAAAAGCTGGAACATAACAAATACCAAAATGTTTTCCATGTCATTTTTACCATTTATTTTATGCCGGCGGCCAAGAAGGCAAAAGATCTCGGGTTAACGCAGTCAGAAGATATGGGCGGTGTTGCGCTTGATTGGCCTAGTCCGTAACTTGCTTGCGACTGACGCTAACGCTCAGTTCAATCAGTGGAATCCTGGGAAGTTAAAACGTTTGCCGTCGTGAAAATGCACAGTAGTTCATTTTTATGGCTCTAAAATTGCGTCGGTGATGCACACCGCGGCATCTTTCAGTTGTACGACTGAAAACATGTACCTGGTTTGAGATTTTAATATAGGTCGAACGAATATAAACAGCAGTGGAGAAATGAAAACCTGATTATACCAGATTTAAGCTGGAATTTACCAGTTTTTACAAGACGTTAAACCACCTGGTCTAGATCCAATTGAAACCGGGTTTAACTAACCACCCCTATGGAATCGCATATGTTCATATGACACCATGAAGTGTGGAGTACAAATCAAACATCGCTTTTACGTTAACTCAACATTAAATGTCTACACCAGGTGCCCAAAGCTTCAAATTACCCATATTGAAAGACAAATATCTACATTCTGAGACTTCGTTTCGAAGTTCAGTACTCACAAAAATATACAAACTTCATACCGAAACCAAGGCCTTGTTTCGGCAAGAGACTAATGGCTACTTTTTTGATTTTAGCTAAAAGTCAGATTTCTGACAACAAATCGCCAAAATTAGACTTTTTTGGTTTTGGGTTTTAGCCTGCACCCGGGCAGGATAAATATTTCTGTCTTTTGACTTGGCGCTGCACACATTCCGACTTAAGCCAGTTAGCGTCAAACAGACAAAGCCATCTGGCCCTTTTGTTAATTGCCAAGCTCAGTCTTTTGTCCCGTATGATAACAAGCCGGCCAATTATCTCCCGGGATTCAAAGGAAACGTATGGTGGTTGCACGCTATTACCGAACGCGTATGAAAACAGTCAAGCCAGGTGCGGCGTTGGTAATCCGTTTGGACAAAACAGATTGTCTTAACTTTTGTAGTAGTTGGACGATTTTGATGATTCAAAAACAGAACATGATCAGCAGTTGACGAGGAATTCAGAAATGCTATTGGTTTAAGTTCAAATATGTTATAACTTAACTTTCCTTTTTATCAGCATAGCTCAGTCAGGCTAGATACGATCTGATCGGAGATTAGAGCAATTATCAAGCAAAAGAGCGCAGGCCACCGACCATAAATGCCAGAATGGAGTTAATCAGTCGTGTAAGATATTGGCTACGGGGGCAAACTGCCCAACTTGTTGTTGGGCTATAGAATCGAACAAGTTGAGGGCAACGGGATGTCGCCGTCATGCCACCACGTCACTCTTTCTAACAAAGAAAAATAATCGCACTTACCTAGATAAGCAAGAAATCGGGTCTTTGACAAGCCAAGTATGATGTAGTGTGCCACAAATGACACGCAGGCTATCTGAACAACTGTCAAGTGCTTTAACTTCATCTTTTTCAAGAAGAAAAAGAGGCCAGAACCAACTCCAATGGCTACAACTAAACTAGTAGCTCCAGAATAAATACCAATTTCAGAAGACGAAAAGCACAAAGGCGAGTCTATCAAAAAATAACCCACAATGGCCGAGCTTGAAACAAGCACAAGAAAAAAGAAGCAAAGTGCTAGCAACAACAGCAGAAGTTTGACAGGGCGGCGAGTAGACTTGTCGTCTTGGAACACCTTGAGGCCGTGTCGTAGTACACTGATGATATCAACGGGTGAATTTGGTTGCTGGACAATCGTTTCAGGGACAAAGAACAACGCATACGTGAATGATAGTGCGAGAATCCCTGACAGCAATATGGCTGACCACAGAAAACCGACACCGGTTATCATGTAGCCGAGGCCGAAATTGGTGGTAAAAGCACCAACAACAAGAAACAATTCAGCTAGTACAATTCTCCGTGCTCTCGTTTCGTGGGTTGAACAGTCGGCCAAATAAGCAAAAACACACGAAAGGAATACAGTGAAATAACCGCTCAGACCATTGGCAAAAGACCCAATCAAGAGAAAATAAATACTCATTTCGAAATAAATAACTGGAATATAGACAAAAGCATGGACGAAGGCACCAAACACAGGCAATATAATTCCAAGTCGTCTACCGCGTTTGTCCGTATACCCGCCAATGTATGTAGCGGAAATAATGGCCGGCAAGGAGCACAGCATTGACGAGTACAGCGAAAATGTAGCAGCCTCGCTTTCAATTTGTTGCTGCAGCACGTAGGTTGGATCTGACTTATTCACGCTACATAAACTTCCATTGTCGGCGTTACCAATTCCCGCCTGTGTATAATTGTATTTTTTGCCTATCTGAACGAAAACATACTGTCCACCGACTGGTACCAGACCATACAATCCCAATGCGTACATGAAGACAACAGGTTCCAAAACTATAGATCGCTTGGGCTTCTGTACGACCGCGGACAACAACGGTTGAGCTTCGTCATCATCTTTCGCCGCCATCTTCGTCAGAACAGTGGGCACTGTTGATCAAAATTAATCAAATGTAATTAATACAGTCTTGCAATGGTTGTGCAGTATTGTTTATCTCAAAACATGTACGTAGTCAGCATTGGGCTGGTAGAAAGTGAATTCCTTTCAATATCATAACAAATGAGTCGTCGGCCAAGACAATTTCAGAAAGTAATCAGCTGACGTATTGGCTATGCGTCCGCTTTGGTGCATCCGTCAGTGCACAATCCGACTTTAATCTGATGATGCAACTGTAAGTATATAGTGACAACTGAGAATCAGTTTTCTCCACCGAATAACGGGCATTAACTGGTTCTTAAAATACGTGCACGTTATATCAGACTATTGACGTGACAAGCATTTAACGATCTAAAGGGATAATAAACCGTGTTTTCATGACTGCAATCAATCCTACAAATGCACCAATGGCGTCTCCATGGAGTGATAAAAGAAAGATTCAACTAAAAACACAAACTCAATGCGTCGCAGGATAGATATTATGGTTCTTGGCGGGTGGTCTTTTCTTACAGATGTGGTGAAACTCGCCTACTAGTAAGGTGAACGCGTGTCCTTTAAACGCTCGTTAGTTCTCTGCGTGGCGCTAGGTGGTCAGTAGCTAACACGAAGGTATCACTTAATATTCCTCGGGAAATTTTTTACACCGACGTTTCTGATTGGCTAGTCGAATTCTCAACAGGCAGCGCTTTACGCAAACAAACTGGCAAGACTGATGGACTGAAGTGTAAATGTGGTCTGTTGTACCGACAAATCGGATGTTCAGGAAATGTGAATCACAGAAATTGTGATTGCGCCTTTTCGGAGTGCATCTTTCTACTGTCGATGACTTTTGTTTACGATACTGTCCCGCATTCATACAGTATGAAACACACCGGTTAAATCGGCCAGATATGTGTTTATTGTACATGATGTATGTGCTTCAAGCACGCGGCTATTAGGCATCACTACAGAAACGAAATAGTAGCTGCGACGCCACTTGCATGACAAGACTCACGGTGTTGTAAAGCTAACCAATGACTGCTGAGGTTACATCAACCAATGCTAAAGCGCGTGCCTCTGAGTGATACCTGCGTGCTGGCTATGCACGTAGGGAACCTGCGACCGTTAAACGCAGCCTTTGCAAGAATTTTCAAATTTTAATCCAAAATTTGAGAGTTGAAGAGAGTGGCAGAGACGATATTATTTGTTAGCGTGCTGGATCACGGCCAGCCGCTAAAGTAGTAATTCAGTCACAGCCCGAAAGGGGCCAGGTTTGGTATCGTTTTCAATGAACTTCAGCTGGTAACTATTTTCCGACAAAATTCAAGAACACAATTCAATACTTTTTTATTAATGTCTGTTACGAAATCTTCAAAATACAATGAATGTACATAACCCAGAAAGCGCCAAGATGCATTATATCTGGGTTAAAAATACAAAGAAGTCTATATATAGATTATTACATGGTGAAGTCGTTATCCCCCGTTATCTAGGGCCCGTGAATTTTGTAGAATTATCGCCCCTTCGCCTTGCAATAATATTATACACAAAAACGTAAATTTAAAAAATGACGTTAAGATTACAATGATATGTGATTACGAATTCAATTCTGAAATCTATGAACTTTGTCTTAGCGAAGACAAACCAATTAATAATAGCTGCGGGTGGGTTTGAGCTCATTTTGCGATAATGACACCGTTTCTTGTAACAGTGACAAAGTTCTCATTACCTGGGTTGAACGGGATTTTAGTGAATCGAACATTTCTCCTTGAGCAGTAGATGTGGATTTAACTAGTCACACATATGAACTGGGGCCGAATCTTCGGAAGATTTCCCATCGAAAAAACTTCAATGGAATCTTGCTTAATCTCAAGATCACGTATGCGTGAACTTGGAATACACTGGGAAACTTGACAAGTTCACACAGATAATCATGTTCACGTTGATAAAATTAGCATTGCATTAAATCAAATTACATTTTAAAAAACTCATCGGACACAAATTTTAACCAATCTTTTTTCAACTATTGGCGATCTCAATCACCAAACAACAATTGATTTAACCACCCACATATTCCTCCGATTCTTTGTCATCAGATATTGTAAAGATGAAAAGGGGTGATCATGAGGCCAATAACTACAAAAATTTTTACATTGAACAAACAATTTCACCTGATTGCCCAAGTAAATATTCTTGAGATTAAGCAGTATTACAAGTTCACGCACAGTAGATTGATTCATTCCCGACAACAGCCAAAAGATGTCGCACAGGCTTACCATCACGGCATATAGGTCATGTTCCTTTCCGATGGACGGCCAAATGGGAGATTTAGTTATCATCAACACATCAACTGTTAACAACAGGTTTTGATGTCAGTCCACGTCTTGTTACAATATAGGTGTTATGTTGTTCTTTCTTCTGTTTACAAGTCATCTCTGGGCTAGGCAAGCATTATGCATAAATGCAGGCATTCCTCCGTGTCTCACTAACTCGCGGCACTGATAAAGACTACATGAACTTTTTAGATATGACTGATTTGCACGACTTACGCACTGAAAATCACCTCGGTAATTTGATCCATGATCCATCGGAGAATGATAAGTGGCCTCAATCAAAACCTTTTTGTCGCTGATAAAGTACTCAATTGTTTTGTAATTCGATATCGGATAGGATCGAGACACTATACGGCTTTGACAACGGTAGACAGCACTGCCCGCGCCCGCGTCTCTCGTGAACTGGCAAAGCGTTTATACGACCTAACTATTCGGTAGCTTAGGTGTTTGTTACGACACAGTATACTTACTTCAATATCGCGCCGCAAACCCTTATAGCCCGAGCTTCAGTAGACGCTCAAGTCAGATTTACCGGCCATCCGATCGACACTTCAGACCGTGAATCTGCTCATGTGACTGGACTTTGCAATCCCTCGTGACGGTAATGGGGCTATTCGGAGAATTCTCCTCGCGGTGTCGCTGCTGTACTAGTGGTTGAATTGCGTATGCGTCGCTGTCTGCATGTAAACAGCTGATAAAAAGACGGATTGTTATCAAAATACGTCGTCGCGCAAAGCCTTATTATTGCTATTTTCCCTGGTGCAAGTCTTCGGCACCTGGTCAAAAATTACCAAAAGACCCAAGGTTACAACATTCGTGGAGCACTGCGTTCAAAAGGATCAACCAACAGACAAAAATTGTGTGGATACCGAAGCCCCTTTGGGAGACTACATAACGTTACTTCAGTGGTAAGTTTTTAGCAATCAAGTTTCTATCGACATCGTTCGGTGATGTTATTCTCACCTGTTACCCCACTGAATAACGGGTTTATTGAATGGAACTAAGTGTTCTTTTCGGAAACTCACCCAGGACTCGGATGCCGGGTAGGCTAGCAGCACATATTGTCCTCCAGGGGTGGGAATGCGCCCAATATAAGAGGTGTATGGTACTTGACGCTCAAAAGTCAAGGGTGACTTTTCACAGCAGTTTCTCTTCAAAGCTATGCTATGCCCAGTAAAATTCTCTATACGAGTGAGTTTCCCTATTGTATAGCGGACCTCACCCCAGGACTACCAGATTAGTTACCGAATTAACATGAATAAGCTATTCAGTAAACGTCATAGCATTTGGAATAAAAATTGACACCTAGAATGAATTTTACTTGTTAAGGTCAGATAATTATTTTAAGTGTCATGAAAAATACATATTATTAAGTCACTTTTAGCCTGTTTCACATAGTTTAATTTAAATCTTAAATAAGACTTGGGTACAAAGATTATTAGTTTCTACATATAAACATGAAGATGAACCGTCAAGTATGTTCTGTCTTACTAAAGTAGTTTTGTCTTGTGTTTTCTTTTATAATTTGCTNGAATTGCGTATGCGTCGCTGTCTGCATGTAAACAGCTGATAAAAAGACGGATTGTTATCAAAATACGTCGTCGCGCAAAGCCTTATTATTGCTATTTTCCCTGGTGCAAGTCTTCGGCACCTGGTCAAAAATTACCAAAAGACCCAAGGTTACAACATTCGTGGAGCATTGCGTTCAAAAGGATCAACCAACAGACAAAAATTGTGTGGATACCGAAGCCCCTTTGGGAGACTACATAACGTTACTTCAGTGGTAGGTTTTTAGCAATCAAGTTTCTATCGACATCGTTCGGTGATGTTATCCTCACCTGTTACCCCACTGAATAACGGGTTTATTGAATGGAACTAAGTGTTTCTTTTCGGAAACTCACCCAGGACTCGGATGCCGGGCAGGCTAGCAGCACATATTGTCCTCCAGGGGTGGGAATGCGCCCAATATAAGAGGTGTATGGTACTTGACGCTCAAAAGTCAAGGGTGACTTTTCACAGCAGTTTCTCTTCAATTAGCTATGCTATGCCCAGTAAAATTCTCTATACGAGTGAGTTTCCCTATTTTATAGCGGACCCCACCCCAGGACTACCAGATTAGTTACCGAATTAACATGAATAAGCTATTCAGTAAACGTCATAGCATTTGGAATAAAAATTGACACCTAGAATGAATTTTACTTGTTAAGGTCAGATACATATTTTAAGTGTCATGAAAAATACATATTATTAAGTCACTTTTAGCCTGTTTCACATAGTTTAATTTAAATCTTAAATAAGACTTGGGTACAAAGATTATTAGTTTCTACATATAAACATGAAGATGAACTGTCAAGTATGTTCTGCCTTACTAAAGTAGTTTTGTCTTGTGTTTTCTTTTATAATTTGCTAATATTTCTCTGACTATTCTGTTTCAGGTGAGAGAAAACGACTGAAACCAGTCGCCTGACCATCTATTTTAGCTTTGGACAAAGTGAAAAGCAATCCTTCAGCAATAACCTGAGAGAATTGAACCTAATTCAGAAATTCAGCCCTTGATATACATGATTATGGACTCCATTGCGTGGGAAAATTACAATTGTTTTTAACAAAGTTCTTTCTTTATATACTTTTCTTGCATGTGGAACTTTTTTGTGGACAAGTTAACATAAAACTTAAAATTGCTCAAAGGCCTTCTTGAGAAAGCTCTAATAATAATTACACACACATACACACATCAAATGCAAACAAAGGGAATACTTCATTTTGTTCGCTGCACATTTGTAGAGGTCAACAGGAAAACGACAATTTGCAAGCGTAATCGGTAATCATTTCAGCCTTATAAAGAATAAGCATAACTGCACTGTATGGGGCTTTAAAACTGAGAAAATATTGTGGTTTCAATAATTAGTGACAAACTTGCCTGTTGATGAAAAATTTATTCGATCATCAAAGCCGTAACACTAACGGGCTTTCTACTGACAATAAGACAATCGATGCAGTCACTGAATGTCATTTCCCCATAATGTGTACCAAATTGAAAATATTTTACCGTTAGTATAAAGCCTTTCTTCTGAAAGGAAAAGTTAATGTCACTCAGTGAGAAATGACAGGTTTCTATACCAGATGCTTTTGATTTTCATTTCACAGACATCTAGTTTCAATAGCTTATATAGAAGCGCTTGTAAAAAAGGTCCAGTTTCGGCACGTGGCTTTTCTCCAGGTAACCTCATTCAGCTTCAATTAAATCCTTGAGGGTAAACATAACAGCATATCACTTGACTCGTTTTATGCCCAAAATCTGAACCTGAACTAGACCAGAGTGTCACTACGACTTCTTTAGCTTCAATCCAGCATGCTTCTTTCAGGAAAGGAAATAAGCAATTGTCCACACATGACTTATTGCCTATGAAAGGGCATCCTCACCAACGAGGATGACTTGTGTAGCAGTCAGATATACATGTAGTTCCTCTTCATACACATACAACACGTTGTCTTACGATAACTTCGTACTGCGATTCACATTTCACCAGGGCCACTGGCATTGTGCCATGCACCAATAATGGTGTGTGAAATGCTGTGGGAAGAAAAAAGGAGTAACAAAGCTTGTTCGTTGTCTCCGATGAAGAAAGTAGGCTTTAACAACAGATCTGCACTGGATGGGAAGATCTTGCTGGTTAGCTGTAATCAACTGCTTAAAACCAATTTTTGTCCATTCAGGGTCGATGCAGAAACGATGCATATCTCCTCGCACGGTACAAGCCCTCAAATCTAAAAATCAAAGGTCACGTGAAAACAGACATGATAGATTTCTATTTCAACGTGTAATACATTTCCGGAAGACATAGGATAGTGAGAAAACAATTAGTCTAATTGATATTTACGTACCCTTTGCCATGGCATTGGGCTTGGATTATAATCCCACTAGCCAATATCGAGTTAAACAGTCAGCATTCATTGATGTACATGTAACTGTCACTGATTAACCTGTTAGAAATCATTCCAAACAACAATACTGCTTTGATGTAAGAAAAGATCCCGAGTGCAACGTCAAGTATAGTAACACGCATCACAACAAACAAAGATTCACCCGACTGGCGACTGCCGTGAAGTCGACATCGGCGAGTATCTCAGTTAACAGGCATCAGTACAATAAACATGGGATAATCATTAAAACAATCACAAACCTTACCTTTGTATCAGGTCGTGCTTACTTTCTCTCATAGAAGCACCGTTTTCACACAATCTCAGATTCAGTTGGCACGCCTACAAGCCATTTCACCATGTATTGAAAGGGCTCCCGAAATCGAGGCTGTTAATCTATCACCACTAGTGCACGCGCGCCCTCTAGTTAATGTAAATTTTCCGAATAGCCCCATTGACCCCCGACTGCAGCCTGTTTGTCAGTGTCAACACTAAGATTATAAACAACTATGTACATGTAGTCTCATAGGCGGATTTAGGGGGGCATAGGGAGCCCGGTCCCCCCCCCTTGGCTGCCGCAAAAAATAAAACAGCAAGAGCGTAGCGGAAATGTTGAGTTTAGTAATTAACCCCGGTAATTAAAACTATACGAATGAAACNGCTCAGATCCAATTTCAAGTGTCAAATTCGGAACACGGCAAAGTACTAAGCTCTCCCGCGATATCCCAGGCGATCGGCGGTGGCGCTGCGCACTAGGACTCCGTTTCCGTCGTCTGCTCCACTGTGCAATAAAGAGAATTACTTCATTTTTTAAAGAAAATGGAACCTGAGTGACGATGAAAAAACAGAAGCTGCTGGTAAGATGTGAATTTTAATCGAAGCTTTAGTGAATCACTCTGAAACTCATAATTCTCTCTTTGTCAAACCTTAACTTAAGACGATTTCCAAAAATATCCCGTCATTATTGCCAACACGAAAAACGGATTTGGTCTTTTGAGCAATTGAAGACTATTCTAAATACAACAAATGTGTTACAAACCGATTGCACAAAACATAAAATAAGTAAGCATTACAAAAAGAAGTAGGTTTCGCGCGCAAACGCTGTGGACCATAAATAAGTAGCTCTTTTAGTAACTAAGTGGGAGTGAAATCGTGGTGGTGTAGTGGTAACGCACGCGCGCTCTATCCGCCGGGTCGTGAGTTCGAGTCTGTGGTATGTCCAGTGTTTCCTGTTTGACACGTTCTCTGTGTTTTTTTGCCTTTTTTCTTGGGTAATACTTCAGGAATCAAGGAAAATGCTTGATTTTTAGAGGAAAAAACAGAAAAATTTCATCACGGAAAGTCACGGCATCGATAACTCGGCAATTGCCGTTCATCGGTAACTCATCGGATAATTCCGTACCCTGCGCGTGGGACCAAGGAGTTTCTCCGGACGAGCTTTTTGGGAAGATTTTTGTGCTTTTACCGCGAATTTCTTCCGAAATCCGTCGAGCAGGACACCGTAAATAGTATTATTAAAGGAGAAAGAACAATTCTTCATGGTTTGTTGAACCTCTGTTTTGTGTAAATTTATTGAGTTTTATCTTTGCTATGGACGGCTGACGTGAAGCACCCGTGGAATTTCTAGTCCGAAGTGTCATACCTTGTAGTGTTATATAGTGTATTGGGGACGATCAGAAGCTGAGGACGCCTGTGGTTATAAGTGCCACCGTTGATGACAGCTCCGGCGAATACGTCTGTTGTAGCGTTGTTGCAGGAACATTGTCGCATTTCTACGGATTCTGTAGCCTTGGTACAAAGCTGTATATACGACAGTCTGTTGATATAACTGGCTGGCTACGGATTCTGTAGCATGGCATAGGCGGATTTAGGGGAGGGGGGGCAGGGGGACCGGGCGTAGGGAAATGTTGAGTTTATTAATTAACCCCGGTAATTAACATTATATGGCTGAAACACCCTCGATCCGCACCCCACTGACAACTTCTCGACCCGCGACCTCCTCGACCCAGTTTAAACAAGCTCGATTCGATCTGAACGTAGAACATGCGATGACTGACAGGACCATCGAGTCTGGCCGTGAGTTCGGCTGGCTTTTCTCTGTTTTTTTTTTGCACTTAAGAAAGTCGATTTGGCACGTTTGAAAGCCAAAAGTAGAAAAAAGATACGACCAAATCAAATCAAAGACCTACCAACGTTACAAATGTCGTTCCCCACAGAGTGTAATAGTATCGTCGGTGTGTCGACTGTGAGGAACTCACTTGATCAAATGGTGTCGAAGAAGCACCTCATGTTCTCAACTGACAGCTACCACTCTTAATTTGTCAAAGCCCAGGAGCGTTCGTGACTTGGCAGTTCAGAGAAAAAAAAAATGGGTGGACCATCTACACATAAGCCGTGTGACTCCAAAACTTTTCTTGCAAACGATGACAACAAACAGCAACTCTGCCAACTGTTACTGCAGCTCTGGAGTGGTTAGAAGGCAGTTTCCAGGTAAAAGAAAACCTAGATTGTAGACGGGCATCCGATGGCGATGAAGTCTATAATCTTTTTTCTGAACAGAACTTTCTGATTTTTCTTACTTAATTATTTTGCGATGTCATAATGTAATAATCAAAGTGATTTGATGTTTTCGGTTCATACTCAAGAGATCCTACATATCTACAGTAACCAATAAGAGCCTGACTTGAGAATTGTTTTGTACCTCTCTCGTGCCAGTCTTCACAGAAACCTCACATCCAACGAGTAAATCACCGTATCACATTGTGCAAGCGTGCTTGAGAACCCATAAATGACTAGCAGCCAAAACCTTGTGACAAAGGACAAGGGTGGATGCGAAAGAGCGTTACATGTATACCCGGGTAAGGATTTGACACGTTTGACTCGCTATAAAAACGTGGAGTATTGGAACGCCCTAAAAGCGTGTCAAACGTGTAAAACGTGGCGTGTTAAACGTGTAGAATGTAGCGTGCCAAACGTGTCAAAAAAGTGTAATTTTCGTTCCAATACTCCTCGTTTCACACGCTTAGCGTGTCAAACGTGGCGCTTTTGACACGCTAGCGTGTCGAACGTGGCGCTTTGGACACGCTAGCGTGTCGAACGTGGCGCTTTTGCCACGCTAGCTTGTTATCTGTGTCATTGCCATGGTAGCGACCCCACATTTAGCCTGAGGCCGTGTACAAGCCATAACGTTCTTGTTTATAGCAGCTCACCATCCACCATGGGCATCCATACTGAAAGTAAATGTATAAAGGGATTTCCTCGTTAAGTCACTGTGTATTGTTACATGTAAATAATCCAAACTGTGATAATGATACAGAATCTTTAAAAGGTTAATGTAACTATCCAATTCTTACCACACACAGTTGTCACTAAATTTCATTACATCTAGAATAACATTAACACAGAAATAAGAAAATGGTTCAACATACAAGTTCGAAGTGCTTAAGCTGCTATATCATGTGCATACATGTGTATAAGTTAGCTTTTGAGTCATGCCAGTTGCTTGAAGACAGTTTATGAAGTAAAGAACAGATGCACTTTGTAACATTTTTGAATTACCACGACTGATTCAATATTTGTCATAACATCAAGTTCATGTTGATTTTGCAGCCCACACCTCTCATTCAAGCTGACACAAAATGTGAGTTGATCCTATAACAACAATTATGAATTGATATACTACGGAGGATGAAAGGCGTTCCAACTTCATATATTACCTGCATAGTCAACAGTTTCTACTGACTCTTGTTTTCTCTTACAATTACACGGTAAACATACCTGTTAAAAGAAAAAACATTTGCAAGAAAAGTTTATCAAGCAACCGTCAACCAGAGTACATACATACCAAACTTCTGTTAGAGCTACACCACACTCGAAAACCATACTTCATAAGTGCTCTTCTGACACAACTGCACTCCCTGACAGCTAAACCAACTCTAACTCAGTATTTGGATATTTGAAAAGGCAGTGAAATCATTTGTTGCAAATTCTTTGATGTTATTACAGACCTGGTTGCAAAATGCCCATGTGGTTCCAGTATCCGAAAATACTTACTACATAAAATCTTATTTTCGACACCCTGTCTTTATATTCTTTTCGCCTTTCTTGCCAAAAGCGATTTTTAACAGTATTTGACCCTACTCTCTGAGCGTATGATTACCGGCTGTCATCGGTTATTTCCGTACCCACATTTTCGGCTCATCAGTTCAGGAACTTGTCCTGAACGCCGCCATTTTTTCCTTGTAACTGAATGTGCTTTCGCTTGCTCTAAAAGTCTTCATTATATTGTTTTATTAGTAATATCTCGTGATTCGTTTGCATATGTAGTGTTTTTGTAGTTTGTAGTTATTGGTCGTTGAATTTTTTTGGAATGTTACGCGTACTTATTATAGCATTGGTGTTTAGTTCCTTATGTAGGAACCAATATGAGTCGTACCAATTTTTTTCGTGTTGATTTTTTTTCTCGTTTTGAAAAAGTACTTTGCTATCATCGGAAAAGTAGTGCATTCTACTCAGTGAAAATCGAAAAAGTATCAAAATCGGGGCAACCAGTGTAAAGTTATTGCAATTTTTGTGGCGAAATTTGGGTCACTTTATTTGGATCGCGTCGGCCATATTGGAGGACAGCGGGATAAGTTACGAGTTTAAAACTGTGTGTAAATTGTTTTCGCCAATAATTTACGGTGACATTTATTTAGACATATCTTTACTTTCTACTCTGCACGATTCAACAGTGTTCACCAAATTTCAGCCCCGCAGTTGTTACTCATTAAGTGATAAATGTGCTCACAATTACCGTAGGACTTCGTCTCATTTCTCAGTCTGGCGGCACCGACAACATGGCGACTTTTGCTGAACTGAAAGGCATGTTCAATCGGCTACTTTGTAATTTGTGAAGATTTAACGTTGATACAATTTGCCAAACGTTGCTACAAAAAGCAACGTTGTTCCATTTTTGTGTTTTTGTGCAAAAATATAAGATATATTCGAATTATTTTACTGTGAATTTCCCATTCATGTGATCTTACACTAAGCTAAAAAAGTAGTTGAATTAATTTTGAAATCATTTCTGTTTGAATGTCAACTGCTGTTCAAGGCTTGATTCGGTGTCACAAAATAATTCAGATTTTTCTAAATTTTAAGTCTCAATTGCTTTCAAGTCATGTTTTGTAACTTATTTCTTCTTAATTCAGGTTATCAAGTCAACAATATGAATAATCTTAATTTGAAAAATAAGCTATATTGGATTGTGAAGCTTCAAGCCTCCAATTCTTGTTCCTTGCAACTTCATATTTTTTAATCATGCCTCTCAAATTCTGGTGTTAGGAAACACTATTCGGTCACCATGGAAATAGTTACATGTATGTCCACTTTAATATCATATGGAAACTTTTGCTGTTGAATTATTTGTAATGTTAAATGTTGTAAAGTATTGTGCATTATAAGTTACTTATTATGTTAAAATTTTGCACCATTTTGGGTTAATGAATAAAAAATGGTAACATTTTGTATTGAACTTGTCATACTTATGTGCTTGAACGAGCCCAATATTTGGAGAACTGGAAAAAAGTCTGTCTCAGTCAGAGAAGCACGATGATTTCCGAAAAAAGTAGAAAATGAGACAGTATTCCACTAGAAGACAGGAAGTACCAATCCACAGCTCTGAACATACCCAGTGAATCTTATAATAAAAGATAGACATTCCCAAAAATTCCAGCCCCCCATTCTTTTAGGCTTGGTGCGCTCATACAAAGTCTGGGCAAATCTCTATTGGAAGCCAACAACTTTGCACAGTACCGCAGAAGTACCCAAGTTCTAAATAAACCTCGTTTGAGAGAGCGCTGTGGCCAGCGACCAGTTACGCCTTAGGGTAGCCTTGGCGCAAAGCTGTAGCCTATAGGCCTACTAACAAGCTGTATTTTGACGATAGTCTTCACTGGTAGCTGGCACTGAGGCTAGCTAAGGGGCTTGTTCCAAGAAACTGACTTAAGTTCATTTTTGACTTAAGTCTAAGATTTGTCTTAAATTCCAAACTTTGAAACTACCACATTTGGAAAGTTAGCCAAAATTAAGACAAAATTTAGGACATACACTAATGTCAAACTTATTAGGTCTCCTTCTTGAATTGGTTTTGAGACAAATCTAATTTTTATTTTAAAATTTTCTATAATTTAAGATTTGTCTTAGCTAAGTAAGTTTTGTTGGAACGGGCCCAAAGGTCTGCCGCAGCAGTGTGACACAGGACTATCCAGCCCGTAATTTCATGCAAGTGTCTGAAAATACCTTTGAATATATGCGGCATTTATGATTTGAACATTTTATTTCGACAAAACAGCTTGCAACCGTTCGCCAGTGTCTGGTCTCGATCCGCCATGACGGCGACATCCCGTTGTTCCCAACCTGTTCGATTGTATAGCCCAACAACAAGTTGGGACGTTTACCCCCCGTAGCCAATTAACTCCATTCTGACGTTGATGGTTGGAGGGCCTGCGCTCTTTTGTTTGATTATTGCTCTAATCTCCGATCAGATCGTATCTAGCCTGACTGGTGGTGGGCTGATAAAACTGTAAGTTAAGCCAGATATTATCGCACGTTCAGCACCCCTCACGTCTGGAAAAGTTACTGAACGACAGGACGCTGTAATGCACCGGGTCCGATAGGCTGCGGTCCCGAGTCTGGCAAAATAATTTCTGACAAAATTTATTCGCCACATTTCTTCAGCAAATTCAATATAGTTGTCCGTATTTTGATTTTATTAAAATTAAGGCGCACTGTCGATTATTTTATCCCGTTTGCAGACTGGTAACAGGCACCAATGAGCTATATACATAGAGATGACACGACTATACTCGCAAGCCAGACAGCGTGTGACACGCGGTCCGCCATATTGATGATGGACGATTTGTAATCAAAAGCACAGTGGCCTTATGGAAGCCGGGCAATTTTCATAATAAAATTTAAAATTTTGAATACTAGCGAGGTTTTAAAATGTCGGTAACATAAAGCAACGTAAATACGTGACCCTTGCGTTGCTTAAACGGTCATTATAAGGCCGAGAAAAAAAATAATTTCCCAATTATTTGACCGTGAATAGCTGCCGTTATGCCCTGGGATCTCTTGCCAGTTTACGAATTGCAGCGCATATACTTTATAATAGTTTGAAAATACCTCGGTGCCTTTACTAGCCACATGAGAATCTAGCCATTAACACATTTTGTTTGAACTAACCTTATAAATGTACAGAACTTGATTATTAGTTGTTTACAAGCCGGATAGGACGATCAGGGGGGAGACACTCCCATCAACCATTGCATTCCCTAAGTATACATGAAGTTAATTTTTGTCAGCTTTAGCCAAAAGAGATCCTACTTAATACATCGGGTAATTTTATGAACTTCCCCTGAACCTTGAAAATAGTTGAGCTGAAATTTCAGAGGCGCATCTAGGATATCATAAGGGGGCCGGCCCAACATTTAGTCTCCGCGGGAATCGCACAAAGCACAATTGCGTGGGCGCACCCAGCCTAAAATTGGGGAGCTCGGAAAAAAAAGATGGGAAACCGATTGCGCCGGCGATCTGACACTTGCACACGCACATAAACTAAGACTGCACACATTGTTAAATCTTGTTTCAACCGCATGTTAATTACTGGGGTTACTTAACGAACTCAATATTTACTGACGCTTTTGATGTTCTATTTTTTCGGCAGACAAGGGAAGGGAGGAGCGCGGCCCGGGGCCATCCCCCTAAATCCGCTAATGAATTTCCATGAAACACTGCTGCCGCCGAAGTAGCATATGCAAGGATAGAAATTCCCTAAAACTGGTTGCAATTGTCTACTTCAAGTTGTATCAACCAAGAACATGTATACACGTTTTAGAAAATGGAAAGAAGGTGTTGGCCTGTATTTATTTCTTTATGATTGTGCCGTCACAAATAAATCTGTGTAACTGTTGGTCATACCTCAGTGATACTCTTCGTGTTTACCCTATTAAGTGGAAGACTAATTGTGTACATTTTGACACTCTACTGTCTCAAAATTCAAACCAGTGTATCATAGAACCTGTGTCAAAATACAGCAGTGATTGGGTGGATTCAGAATTTTAAACAAAGTAGGCACAATGTTAATCTTTATACCAATATACCCCCTTAATTGGTTCTGCCCATCATGCATGGAATCGCAAATTTTTCCATCAATAACATTTAGAATGACAAGGGTAACAAAAACTTTTAACCTCAGAAACAACACATTGAGAGGCCAATCCAAACAGGTTTCAATTTATTCCAAATATCATAATGGTATTGTGATACTAAAAACTCACACGCAACAAAAACAAAACTGCCATTAAGAGGCGCAACAGTAATCGGCCGTCCAAAAGTCGTTGCTACATGTATATGCCCTCTTCCAGTGAGAAGATATCTGTCAATTAACATAATTATCTTAAGAGTGGCTAGGCCAACAGAGAAGGCGATGCCAAAACCAACTAAAGAATAACAACAGCCACTCACAACCAGTTACCATGGCGTGTACAAACAACACATTGTTCGTATGTTCTTTAAAACTTTATGTACTCAACAAACTTTGTCTGCAACAGCTCAGTAAGTAACAAAGCTTTTATGAAATGTACTTCAAGAAAAAAATGTCAGTCTGCTAAGGCAATTTTTGCACAATTTTGCTGTTTTTCCTTTAAGCTAATCTGACTGCTTGTAGACCATGGACTAAGGTAACATAACAGACACAGTAACAAGCTAAGTCCATTTCCTGTTGATGAATCCATTCGAGCTGGCTGAAGAACATGGTTTGCTAATGTCGACTTCAGGGTTCAACTCATTTCATGTTTTCTAATTTGGCAAGTTAATACTAAAAACTTGACATATCTTTATAGGGACTAAATGAGCTGAACAATTGTTTCTGCTATTAAATTCTCCCCTGCAATGTTGTTTTATTTCAATTATATTTTCAGTTAAAAACACAGTTGCACAGGGCTTGGAAGGTATAATTATATGCGAACTAAGAAAAATGCAAATAATTATTTTCTCCTTTAAAAATCATCAACGACCATCCACTCCTTTTCAGAAATTTTGGCCAGGAATTCAAACAAATTCCATACTTGAAAGCTCAAAAGGCCAAAAATTACATAATTGGTGCTAAGTGTACGGGTCATTTTTGAAAACTGCCGGCTTTCTTCATAGACAGAAAAATTCGACCAAGTTCAGCTGGCATCATATGGCACAGGGAAAGAGAACCTGTACCATTTCAGTCGGCATCAAGCGATGCTGGGAGAAATGTGTACCGACCAGTTAAACCTGGCATAATAAGGATTTTTTTATCCCGGAATTTGGACAACTAAAAACTAGCACATCACATCAACATCAAAAAAAATCACAATTGGAACCAAATATGCTGTTTTATAGGACTACCATGACACTCACTGGCCTTTGAACAAAATGAGTTTGGTAAGTTTCTGCCTCCGTTACATGTATTGAATGATGCAGTGTGGAGTCTTGCAGCATGGTTCATCCTAATATCATGTATTGAATGATACAGCGTGGAGTCTTGCAGCATGGTTCATCCTAATATCATGTATTGAATGATGCAGCGTGGAGTCTTGCAGCATGTTTCATCCTAATATCATGTATTGAATGATGCAGCGTGGAGTCTTGCAGCATGGTTCATCCTAATATCATAAAACTTAGCTACTAACAAGTCGATCAATTCAAAATAATGATTGTCAATACCATGTTGCATCTCGGTAGCATGCTCCTTCAAATGCAGTAGGTCACTGCTGGCACATTCTGCCTTAACACTAACACTTATCTGTTCAACAGAACAGATTGAACTGGCTGACAGGACATTCATTCCTCTCCTCCATGCCTTCTCCGCACAGGTCAAAATATGGACAACGCCAGGTGATGGCACCATAAGTCCACCATTGTTTTTAAGTTTCAGTAAGTGATAAAACTGTTCTGAATCACTAGACTGGGGGCTTCCACTAACCAAACTTTCTCGGCTCTCATTGACTAAGTCCAGACGTGTCTTCAGTTCTATAGCAGTAGGGAGCTGGTAGGCATGATCCTAAAAGGGAGGGTGACAAGTCAACCGCAATGTACTGCTGTTTACAATACCTCTTTGGACGAAAATTAAACAGTTGGACATAACACACTAATACCAATTTTTCCACCAAGGCGAGTGCGTGTGTGTGTATTGATTCGCTTAGTTGGAGATAAACACTTGGCTGCTACACTTTTTTAGTTGATGGTCTTACCTCAGCACTTCAGTAACTATTGGCTTTGATAATATGGTCTGTTCATAAGCAATTAAACAGCTTCTAGAAAAGAACTATAGGTCATACACAAGTACAGTGCTGTCATCACTAATATCTGTAGCAGGGCCAGTGTCATACATACCTGCGACACAAGTACAGTGCTGTCATCACTACACCAAACATTAACAATAACAAGCACCACGACACTATTACCTATGAAATGTGATATTTCGTTGCTTAGACTCTTCTGTCCTGACATTTTTGCAGTTAAATGCTACACAATAAACGGGCATGACGCCCCACTATCGTCCATCAGCAAGATAGCGGACCACTTCGCACAACGAAAACCACGTGATGTCAACTCTAGTTATATTTATCTCATTGACAGGCACTCTTCCATTCACACTGTCGGGCGTTTTCTTAGCCTGGGTTCCTGAAGGAATTGTACTTCCAGGTTCACGGCAAGTTCAAAATGGCGGTGGTTCTTCGGGTGCGAATCGTGAGTGGC